>OX336886.1:796894-806894 GCA_946959425.1 Argyrosomus regius | reverse complement strand
ACAGAATCAAGACAAGAACCACCATCAGAACAATATGAATGACCTCTAACAGCACCCTGAACCTGAAACAGAAGAATTCAGAGGTCCAGAAACATGACCACAACTGGTCTGACTGTCAGACTTTAGCTGGAGATAAAGCAGCGTGTCATCTGCAAAACATCGGAGATTTATATTAGAACAGGGGGATGAGGGCGTCTTGGGAAGGTCGTGTTGAAGAACTAAGAATGAATCCGGTCCAAAAAGAAAGGACGGACCTGTGGAAGGTGTTTCTGTCCACCGATCCCTCAGCGTCCTGCAGTTTCCTCAGGTGGAAGAAACACTCTCTGAGCCGAGGGTCGGACCTGTGCAGACCGGAGCTCCAGATGGCCTGAGAGAGAAAACAAACAGACCCTGATCTGTTAAAAGAATAAGAAGAAAGATCCACTAAAAACAGTCACAGTTTTTTAGAGAGAGAAAACCAGGCAGAACCAGAAGGTACCTCAAAGAACTGGTTCACGTTAATTCTTCCGTCTGAGGCGAAGCTGTCGAACAGAACATCAGCCGCCCTGAAACACACGAGTCATCAGCAGGTGGATGATGGGTGTAGCTGACAGCTGATATTTGTCAGAGTAATGAAGACTTACGCTCTGCGTTTGGACGGACTCTGCTGGGGGGGGAACCAGGGCTGGGTCGGGGAGAAGCCTCTGTCCTCCGGCTGGACCACCGCCTGAGGGAGGGGAGGCTTCAGGCAGCCGTTACTGGCCGACACTGCGACCACTGCACATGAAATCATGAAAAATGTCTCTAACTGTATAAATAAAAGTAAAAAACTGATAATTTCTGTTTACGTTCAAGAGTCAAAAACCAAAAGGAGAAAGAAACAGGAAGAAGAAACTGTGACATCACAGGGAGGAGGTTCAAACTTCCTGTTTCCTACTGTTATGGCGGCCGCCGACACTCACAGCTAGGTGTGTGGTTCCCTGCTCCTGATTGGCTCATCATCATCATCATCATCATCATCATCGAACAGGACAATAAAGACATGATGGACAGAAACAGGAGAACCAAACAGAGAGTCAACGTTTCCTGAAGCTCCAGTTGTACCTGCAGGTCCAGGACTGACGTGGCTGATGGGCTTCTGGACCGGACTCTGGACCTGGTTCTGGATCAGGCTCCTGGGAGCTGGACGGGGGGCTGTATCCTTGAAAATGACATAAAATCAACACAGAGGTGGAAAAAGTATTTTTTTCTCTTCTTGGCTAATTTGCTGAACCATAAAGAACTCCAGACACTCAGTAAAACAGCTGAGTCATGTTAAAAGGGCTCTTTGTTCAGACTGAAGACAAGAGAACGCTTTGACTTCACACGATAACACGACGTGTTGAGGCAGGTCTACCTGGTTCAGGTTCCTCTGCTGGCTCTCGTCTGTCATCCCTCCATCATCTGCCAGAGGAGAGAAAAAGAGGAGAAGCTCCTTCAGCCTGAAACTTCATTAAACACTGAGCTGATGGCACGTCAGCAGCTGTGTGGCTCTCCAATGGGAGAATCTTTAACAACACAGTCAGAGGACGAAACTGTGACGTTAGATCTGTGGTTCTGTTGCAGGTTTGTTCTCCTCACCGTCTCCATGACAACAGAACAAACAGCCCCCTGATGAAGACCATGAGATGCAGATGAAAGCTCAGGATGAAGCAGGAGACCTGAAGCTTCAGCTGAACTTTGAATGTTTGCACAGTTGTGCTGCAGATGTCTGGTCTGGACACAAAATCCAGTCAGAACCAGTTTACAGCAGAGGAACTCAAAGGTCGGACACTAAAAGTTCTTCCTCTGCTCCTAAAATCACAGACGTAACCTGTAATTACCTGCCCGTCAGGGCACACGTCAACGAGACAACTGATAATTTGACATTTTTGTATTTAAAGAAGTTTGTGAACACCTGAGGGCGACGCAGACCTTCAGCTGTTAACGAGAACTGGCTGTCAGCTGTAATTAACGTGAACAGAGCTGCAGCAGGCCGCTGTGTTTCCATCTTTTGTTAAATATATAGATATAAAAATAAACGTCTCAGCTCAGCCTTTAAAGAGTTCAGAGGTGGAGTCACGGCTCTGCGGCGACCAACTGAATTTAGATACAAGCAGACTCCGCCCACCCAGACCACTAATCACAGGGTGTTTTCACACACACACACACACACACACACAGACCTTTCATGTCTGGATCTTTATTGGGCTCCAGCAGTTTGTTCCCGTCCAGACCGCCGTAACGTTTCCTCCATTTCCGTCTGAGAGACGGCGTCCTCTGGAAACTGAAAAACACGACGAGGACAGATCAACGTGAAACTTCACCTGTAATCACTGAGATATTTATGTAAATGAGGCATGATGTGATGCTACACACACACACACACACACACACACACACAGTGAAGTCAAATAAACACAAACGTGGATTTTAATGTTTTCTAAACTCAAAGTTCAGCTCGAGCTGACGGGAGCGTCTTCACTTCTGCAGTTCAAACGTTGACCTGATGGTGGCGCTACATGAAGAGTCAGAGGATCAATAAAGTTATGAAGATTGATCCTGAACGTCTAAACAAGGTTTCATCATCAATCATCCAACACGAGTTCAGACTGATGCTAACGATGCTAACAGGCTAAAAACACTCATCAATATCAAACCATCACCATGACGACCACTTAGTGTACTTTCTGAATCTCACTTTAACTACAGAGTACTGATCATACTTTAACTACAGAGTACTGATCATACTTTAACTACAGAGTACTGATCATACTTTAACTACAGAGTACTGATCATACTTTAACTACAGAGTACTGATCATACTTTAACTACAGAGTACTGATCATACTTTAACTACAGAGTACTGATCATACAGAGTACTGATCATACTTTAACTACAGAGTACTGATCATACTTTAACTACAGAGTACTGATCATACTTTAATACTTTAACTTCATGTGGTACTTTCACTGTATTTACAGGTTGCACTGATACTTGTACTCGTACTGTACTGTATACAAAAACACGTCCTTCTCTCTGCTCCTGGTTCAGTTGCTGTATTCCTCCTGCAGACTGTTGACTGGTGCTGCTAACCTGAACTGGTACCGGTTCAGGTTCTGAGGTGTGTTCTGGTTCAGACTCAGTCACAGCAGCTGTGCCACGTCTCAGCCTGTCTGTCTCTCACCAGCTCTGCAGGAATGTAAACCTGGACAGTCTCCAGCTTCAAGCAGCTTCACGACACGTTCACCACGCAAACAGCAAACACAAAGTCCTACTCACCACAGGTACGGGCTCTCCTCCGCCTCCTGGTTCTGGTTCTGGTTCTGGTTCTGTTCCATAGAAGCTCTCAGGTCTGTCAGTCCGGTTCTGCTGTGAGTCGAGCAGGTCAGTGTGTGTGTGTGTGTGTGTGTGTGTGTGTGTGTGTGTGTCTGCAGGCTGTAAACTTTCTTTAATGAATGGGATGTTTGGGAGAGGAGGGGAAGCCCGTCACAGCCTGAAGACACTCCCAGCCCTGCTGCTGCTGCTGCTGCTGCTGTGGTCCACACACACTGAACAACAAGAGGACAAGAGGACAAGGAGAGGACGACAAGAGGACAAGAAGACAAGAGGACGACAAGAGGACGAAGAGAGGATGACAAGAGGACAAGGAGAGGATGACAAGAGGACAAGAAGACAAGAGGACGAGAGGATGACAAGAGGACGAGGAGAGGATAACGAGAGGACGAGGAGAGGACAAGAGGACAAGAAGACAAGAGGACGAGAGGATGACAAGAGGACAACAAGAGGACGAGGAGAGGATAACGAGAGGACGAGGAGAGGACAAGAGGACGAGGAGAGGACAAGAGGACAAGAGGACGAGGAGAGGACAAGAGGACGAGGAGAAGACAAGAGGACGACAAGAGGACAAGAAGACAAGAGGACGAGGAGAGGATAACGAGAGGACGAGGAGAGGACAAGAGGACAAGAAGACAAGAGGACGAGAGGATGACAAGAGGACAACAAGAGGACGAGGAGAGGATAACGAGAGGACGAGGAGAGGACAAGAGGACGAGGAGAGGACAAGAGGACAAGAGGACGAGGAGAGGACAAGAGGACGAGGAGAAGACAAGAGGACGACAAGAGGACAAGAAGACAAGAGGACGAGAGGATGAGGAGAGGACAAGAGGACGAGGAGAGGACAAGAGGACAAGAAGACAAGAGGACGAGAGGACGAGGAGAGGACGAGAGGATGACAAGAGGACGAGGAGAGGACAAGAGGACGAGGAGAGGACGAGAGGATGACAAGAGGACGAGGAGAGGACAAGAGGACGACAAGAGGACAAGAGGACGAGGAGAGGACAAGAGGACAACAAGAGGACGAGGAGAGGATAACGAGAGGACGACAAGAGGACAAGGAGAGGACAACAAGAGGACGAAGAGAGGACAAGAGGACGAGGAGAGGATGACAAGAGGACAAGAAGACAAGAGGACAAGAGGACAAGAGGACGAGGAGAGGACAAGAGGACAAGAGGACGAGGAGAGGACAAGAGGACAAGAGGACGAGGAGAGGATAACGAGAGGACGAGGAGAGGACAAGAGGACAAGAGGACGAGGAGAGGACAAGAAGACAAGAGGACAAGAGGACGATAAGAAGACAAGGAGAGGTGTGATGGAGGCTCAAAAACAGTAAACTGGCTTCTCTGAGTCGCAATCGCGAGGTGTGCGTCTGCTAGAACGCCTACAAAGTTCCCCCAAGACTCAAACAAGGAATGATGGAAGGAGACAGTCAATTCTTTATGGTGCTTTAATCCAGTGTGGTGTGTGTGTGTGGTTCTGCAATAAACCAAACAATAACAGTCATCAATATGCTTGATTATAGCGCACAATCAGAATAATAACATAATTATCCTTAACATGAAAATATATGAACATCATATAAAGAAGGAATATACGTGATATAATATCACATATCTAACCGGCGACAAAGGATATGGTCAGTGGCATATATAACATAAATGACCATTTGAACAATCAGAAGTAATAGCTAACATTGTGAGGAATATTCACTGTAGCACCAGATATTATCTCAACCATCAGAAATATAAACAGATAAAATATACAACAATGAAAAATGCATCCAGCAAATAAACCGAACCACAACGGCGGATCAACTGCTACAACGTATCAGCACAACTTCTACTGCTGGCTGTACACAGGTCTCACCATAGACATATAGACATATACTGTATATATGTATATATGTATATATGTATATATGTATATATGTCTATGGGTCTCACCGTCTACAGTCTCTCCTTCTCACTCCAACAACAGTGGCACTCTGCCCAATCAAGCGCGACAGAGCCCCCTGGTGGCTGGATCTGGCCAAGACACCCGCTCCGTCGTGAAGCCTTCAGAACAAGAGGACAAGAGGACAAGAGGACAAGAGGACGATGAGAAGACAAGGAAAGGACAAGAGGACGAGGAGAGGACAAGAGGACAAGAGGACGATGAGAAGACAAGGAAAGGACAAGAGGACGAGGAGAGGACAAGAGGACAAGAGGACGATGAGAGGACAAGGAGAGGACAAGAGGACGAGGAGAGGACAAGAGGACAAGAGGACGATGAGAGGACAAGGAGAGGACAAGAGGACGAGGAGAGGACAAGGAGAGGACGAGGAGAGGACAAGAGGACAACAAGAGGACAAGAGGACGAGGAGAGGGCGACAAGAGGACGATGAGAGGACAACAAGAGGACAAGAGGACGATGAGAAGACAAGGAAAGGACAAGAGGACGAGGAGAGGACAAGAGGACAAGAGGACGATGAGAAGACAAGGAAAGGACAAGAGGCCGATGAGAGGACAAGGAGAGGACAAGAGGACGAGGAGAGGACAAGGAGAGGACGAGGAGAGGACAAGAGGACAACAAGAGGACAAGAGGACAAGAGGACGAGGAGAGGGCGACAAGAGGACGAGGAGAGGACAACAAGAGGACGAGGAGAGGACAACAAGAGGACAAGAGGACAAGAGGACGAGGAGAGGGCGACAAGAGGACGAGAGGACGATGTGTGGTATCAGTTCTTCATACTCCTAAAATACTTTGCTGTGGTGTGTTTGGGGTCCTAAACTTGTGTGGTATTTCTGGACGTTTACCACAGGATTGTTCTGCAGGTTCTGTCCTTCTTCACATGATTTAAATACAAAAACAACAGAGACTGGAAACATTGAAACATTTAAAGATTTTAAAGGTGTGTTTCTGTGAAATGTTCTCAGAGGGAAGAAGATGAACGTGACACAGAAAGAAAACAATAAAAGCGACACTTTGACCCTGTTTATTAATTGTCTGTAAGTTTTATTTTATTTCTATATAATTTGATCAGAACTTCAGAAGTTTTAACTGAAAACTGAAAGAAATCGTTGTAATGTTTGTCATGAAGGCTTTTACTTTGAAGAAGACCGGAAGTCTTTATTTTGAAAAGCGGAAATCACGATGTTTACATTGCTAGCATTTCTGCTGCTAACGAGCTAACTGACAGCAGCAAATAGATGCTAACAGGCTAACAGTTAGCAGGTGAATGTTTTCGCGGGCTTTTTTCTCTCTAACTCCTTTTTTCACGTTTAAATATTTCCGGTCAGTCGACGTTGTGACGTTAAACCGTTTCTCTGACGTCGTCCCGGTGTTCAGCCGCCCGTTAACCGTCCACCTGTCCCGGTGCGGCCCGCCTGCTCTGCCCGGTGTTCCCCGGTTAACCGTCCACCTGTCCCGGTGCGGCCCGCCTGCTCTGCCCGGTGTTCCCCGGTTAACCGTCCACCTGTCCCGGTGTTCCCGGTTAACCATCCACCTGTCCCGGTGCGGCCCGCCTGCTCTGCCCGGTGTTCCCCGGTTAACCATCCACCTGTCCCGGTGCAGCCCGCCTGCTCTGCCCGGTGTTCCCCGGTTAACCATCCACCTGTCCCGGTGCAGCTCGCCTGCTCTGCCCGGTGTTCCCCGGTTAACCATCCACCTGTCCCGGTGCGGCCCGCCTGCTCTGCCCGGTGTTCCCCGGTTAACGAGAAGTTTCTCCACAAACAGAAAAATGCCGAAAAAAGAGAAAACGGTGAGTTTGTTTTATTCATTACATGTGAAAGTAACGAAGTACTTTTACTCGAGTACTCGAGTTTGTCTGATAATTAATAATCCGGAATATAATCATCAAACAAATTATGACGTCATAATGTTAAAACTCGAGCAGGTAAACGAACATGTCATGACGCCATGTTGGGTGCTTGAATTTAAGGGAATTCAGCCTGGAAAGTCCTTGAAAAGTCCTTGAATTTGATGTTTGACAGGTGTGTGAGTGGTCCAGGTTCACCTTTATGATTTTTTGTGTATCGTCCAATCAGACTTGTGTAACTAACTCTACCTGTGTCTCAGGTGAAGGGGCGTCCGGCCGGCGGGGCAGCAGAGGCTGACGCGTCGTGTCCGGTGTCTCGAGATAAAAGCGGTGCTGTTATCGTAGCGGTGCACGCCAAGCCGGGCTCCAAACACAGCGCCATCACAGGTTTCCTTCCTTCATACGTGTTCCTGATGACGTGGCTGCTGTCATGATGACCTCCTGACCTTTGACCTCCTGACCTTTGACCTCTGCTGCCCTCACAGACGTCGGCTCAGAGGCGGTGGGAGTTTCCATCGCAGCGCCTCCGACAGACGGAGAAGCAAACGCCGAGCTGGTTCGGTACCTGGCCGAAGTCCTGCAGCTGAAGAAGAGTCACGTGTCTCTCGACAAGGTTCCTGACACGTTCACTTCACACACACACACACACACACACACACACACACACACACACACATCTGATGCACACACCTTTAACAGAGTTTCACCTCCCTCCACGTGTCCCGTGTCTCCTGCAGGGCTCCAGGTCCAGAGACAAACTCATCAGGCTGGACTCGTGTCTCAGTCCAGAGGAGGTGCTGAGGAGGCTCAGAGAGGCGGCGGGCTGACGGAGGAGGTGATGGAGGCTGAAACAGGCTGCAGGAGGGCGGAGGAGGTGATGGAGGCTGAAACAGGCTGCAGGAGGGCGGAGGAGGTGATGGAGGCTGAAACAGGCTGCAGGAGGGCGGAGGAGGTGATGGAGGCTGAAACAGGCTGCAGGAGGGCGGAGGAGGTTCCTGTCCGTGCAAACGAGAACATGAAGTCATCACATGAATATAAACGTGAGCTGGACCAGCGTGGGGGGTACTGGGACCCTGACAAACCAGAACATCACCATGGAAACGCACTGATCAACCAACCAATCACCAGAGAGGAAGACGTTTGTCCGTCCCGTGGACTGGACGTCAACATTAATAAAGACTGAATCATTTAATGAACACACACGCTGCAGGTGAACTCAGAGACATTCAGGTGTTCTGTGTGTGTTTCTGGATGAATTCCTACGAGAAGAGAAATAAATGAATTAATGATCTTGACGTGTTTTGAATATTTTGTGTAAATATGGTGGCCAAAATATTAAAACAGTCCTGTACGTCATCAGCAGACGTCAGACGTCGAGCATAGACGTGACAGTTGAATGAATAAACCTCTGAAACATCATCAGCTGAGTTCTTCACCTGACGAGCGCTCAGTCAGTGTTCTGCATGTAGAGCTGTCAGTGAGCAGCAGATGGCGCCGTGTTACTGTTGACGAGCTGATGGTGAAAACATGAAACAAACTTTAAAGTTTTTATAATTTAATAAAAGAAAATGTTCAAATCAATCATCAGACTCAGCTCCATGTGGAGAAACTAAATACTGATCGAACAGACAATGATGACATCATCATCTGGACCCTTTGTCGGTCCAGTTCTGGTCGTGTTTGATTCCTCGTCTCTGATCGATTATTAGAATTTTTGTCAAATCAACAAAATCCTGAATTTTGACTTTTCATTGATTAAAGATCATAAATGTTCAACTTTTGGCTCATGAACGTTCTCAGACAGCAGCATGGGGTTCGGTCCGGAGGCCATGGGCCTGGTCTGATCTGGACTCACGGCCTAAACGTGTCTCTGGTTCTGGTTCTTTTGGTCCAGTGGACATAAGTATTCCAGTCAGGGGCATCAGGGCCGCAGCTTACATGAACGTGGGTCTCCAGGGGGCCCACGTGATCCAGCAGCATTTTCAGAGTCGTGATTGTGAACGTCACTTATCGCTGCAGAACGAGCAGCTCGTTAGCATCAGTCATCAGAGGACGAGCGTTAATGAGGCCGGTTTCAAAGAGATGGAGGACTCTGCTGGATCACCAGAATCTGACATCAAAGCCCGGACAGATAATGACTGCGTATCAAACATCAGCTTTTATGAAGCCACACTTTTATTTCATTCCAGCTCCAACAAACTTTGTGCTCATCAGGGAGGTTTATTTTTACTGAACATTATATAAGAATTACCTTCCAGTTTGTTTTCATGTTGGACCGACTCTTCTTCCTGGGCTCTGCTGCTAACTGATGTTTCATGGTGTGTCTCGTCTGCTGAGCCTGGCTCAGCAGCTTTACGTCTGTTGCAGAGTCCCAGCGAAGCTCCTGTCAGGCTGAAGGATGTTCAGACGGCGAGCTAAGCCTCTGCCGGCTGGACGGACGCTTTCCCTCCTAAATTTAACATAAATCCTCCACGCTGGCTGCTGAGTGTCTCTATCTGGTCAGTCCGAGGATTTCACACTGCCAGAAGTGAAGTGAAGATAATTACTGCTGCTGTCTGTGAAAGAATCACCACAGTTATTCAAATGAGCAGACATGTTGTCCTCCTGTAGGCAGACATGTAAACACCAACCACCAATCATACAACTCAAAACCCAAACTGCTTTGTGTCTCTTTGGGACATTTTCAGCCTCCTTCATGTCAGGAGGTCCAATTAAAAGATACGACGAGGTAATTAGCTGATGTGATGAGTGGACGTTTTGTTGCACACTCATGGAGGAGGTTATTGATTTGAGAGGATTACAGAGAAACTGAAGTTGGAAGGATGATGGAGCAAAACTTTCAGAATTATGTGACAATGTTTCTGTTC
>OX336886.1:764394-789394 GCA_946959425.1 Argyrosomus regius | reverse complement strand
GAGGAGCAGAAGAGTCAGATGATGAAGGAGAAGATGGAGGCTCTGAGCAGAGAGATAGCAGCTCTTTCAGACACCGTCAGAGCCACAGAGGACGAGCTGAGAGCTGAAGACGTCTCATTCCTGCACAACTACAAGGCTGCAGTGCAAAGAGTCCAGCAGCGCCCCCTGCTGGATGATCCACAGCTGCCCTCAGGAGCTCTGATAGACGAGGCCAAACACCTGGGCAACCTGACCTTCAACATCTGGAACAACATGAAGGACATGGTCTCCTACACTCCTGTGGTTCTGGATCCAAACACTGCTCATCCAAACCTGATCCTGTCTGAAGATCTGACCAGTGTGAGAGTAGGAGAAGAGAGTCAGCAGCTTCCTGACAATCCAGAGAGGATTCAAATATTCCTGCTCTGTTCTGGGCTCTGAGGGCTTTAACTCAGGGACTCACAGCTGGGATGTCGAGGTTGGAGACAGTGAAATCTGGTCACTGGGTGTGTTAGCAGAGTCTGGACAGAGGAAGAGAGACATACAGTCTGGATTATGGAGAATATGGTTCTGGTTTGGTGAATACAAAACATTCTCCCCATCAGGTCCAAACACTGATCTCAACATCCAGAAGAAGTTCCAGAGGATCAGAGTGAATCTGGACATGAACAGAGGAAAACTGTCGTTCTCTGATCCTGATACTAACACACACATACACACCTTCACACACACTTTCACTGACAAGATGTTTCCATACTTTTACACTTATGGTGATGAACTGAAGATTTCACCTGTGAAGGTGTCTGTGACTGTAGAACAACAGAGATGATGATGATGATGATGATGATGATGATGATGATGATGATGATGGTTATGATCAACATTCAGAGAACAAACTAACAATGTTCAAATGTTGACCTCTGTCGTCACGGTAACGATAATAAACACGGTGGTCCTTTTTAGGTTTAAAGGTCACAATAAGTCTGATAGTTGGGTCGTTCAGTTACCTACGTAAGGTCAGTTATGTAACGTTCCATCAGTTCAATATGTGACATCAGTTATACCAGGCTGCTGTTTTCACATCAGGCCGTTTGTTTTCAGGAGAACGGGCTGTCGGCCCAATGGGACATTTTTCAGAACAATGGCACGGCACCAGAACTTGAAGCTGATGGATTTGTTTGTTGGTGTAAAGTGTTAAAGAGATTTGATGTGAAGTTCTCTGCTCAGAGTTTGTGTCCTTTGTAATCTGTCATGTGTTTCTCTGTTTCTGTTGTAAACTGTCAGAGGCAAAGCGTTTGGAAATGTTGTGTTCTGTCACATTTGATGCATTTATGTAGCAGGTTAGACAAAGTGTGTGTTTCCATAGAATAAGTTTGATCTGCAGTTGATTTGAAGTTTGACATATATGGTTTGACTTCTATGATGAAGAGCACAAAGTGTAAATCACTTCATGAGTATGAGCACCATGGTTTAACTTCTGATTCATCTGGACTTGATTTAAAGACTTTCAACATGTTTTAATCAACTTTGATGACAATTGTATTGCAGCAGAAAAGTTTGTGATGATTGCTACAGTAATTATTAAAAAGACTTTTTTTAAAATGCAGTAAAACTTTGTTTGTCTGTGAAGATAATAAAGCTCATCTGCAGCCAACTTTGATGAGTCTCTGCTGTCGTCCTTCAAACTCTGAGAAAAGTTTGGACTGAGCCTCTGATGAGGTCCATCAGCTGCTTCAATCATCAGACCGTCACTCAGACTTTAATTATGCTCGTTTATATTTTATTTATTTTGAAATTAAATCATTTTGTACCTTTATTTTGAAGGGACTGTGAATGAATAAATAATCTTCCAGTAATATGAGACAATTAGGAGCCCGCCTACGTCATACCCGTGACGTCGTGCGGAGGCTGGAGGGGGCGGGGCGTCTCATCCAAACATCCCGCGCGCAGCGGGCAGCGCGTGGCAGACACCTGGAGCGGACAGGAAGCTGCACGCGGACTCTTTTGTTCTCCGGTTTCACGCATCATGTGGGCGCGAGCTGTGCTGTGCGCGGCGCTGCTGTCCGCGCTCTGCCCGGCGGGAAGGACGGAAGCCGAGAGGGACGAGAGAGACGTTCAAGACTACCGCTACTCCAACTCCAACAGGCTGGTGCGTTCACGGACACTTCATGAGTTGTTTATGTCCATGAAGAGAGATAATGACAGTGTTTAATTAAATGAATTAGAGCTGTAAAGAGTCATCACTTAATTAGCCAGTCAGCAGCTCTTTAGATAATTAAATCAGCTTTCATTTAAATATTATATTTTATATTTTATATTAACTAAATGTATTATTATATTTTCATGTTATGTAAAATCTCACAGTACAATTATTAATTAATGTTCCAGTCAGTAATCTAAATGAAGTCATTTGATCTTCACTAACAAAAACGCAGATGTATATAAATATGTAAATATTGTGTAATTATGCAGATTAATGATTAATCAGCCACTCGTTATACGACTGTTAACTTGTCATTAATTATTATTTATATTAATATCGTCATAAAGTGATCACGTTTGTGTGTTTTGGTTTGTTGATCAGAGATCTGAAGATATAAAATCAGTCATCAATGAAATAATCAGCAGATTAATTAACAAACAGAAACACGTTAAGTCATCAGCTGTTTGTCTGAAAATACAAACACGTCATTAAATTAATCAAATCCAAACAAACAATAATCAGAGGATCAATGATGAGACATGTTTAGATTATTAATGAATGTATGTTTGTGTCATTAACTGAAGTTTAATTAATTATTATTCATAAATAATAAAATAACAAAAATCATTCAGATAAAGTCTCATTCAAATTTAAAGAAGTCTTTAGTGACAAATTAAGATTTAATATTCAGTGTTTGTTTGGATCCACAGATTATTAAATTATGAGATTATTAATTAAAGAACAGATTTTTGTCTTTGACTCATATTTTTTATTCAGTGCACTGTATTTAAATATTTATTTCATATTTTGACATATCTGAACGTACAAACAGTCGACTGGCTTTGATTTAATTCATACATTTTCTGTAGATTAATATTTATCATGTCGTGTGTCAGGAAGAACGTCAGATATGTATTCAGTTACATTACTTTAGTACTCAAGTAAATGTACTCAGTTACTTTCCAGCTCTGCTACTGCCTGCATGAACAAACAGCTGTGTGTGTGTGTGTGTGTGTGTGTGTGTGTGTGTGTGTGTGTGTGTGTGTGTGTGTGTGTGTGTGTGTGTGTGTGTGTGTGTGTTCAGCTCGGCGCTCTGCATGAAGTTCTGGAGAAACTTCAGACCAAGAGGATTAATCCATGGGAGAAGAAATATGGACAGGTCCCCTCTGTGAGTGACGCGCGCGCGTGCGCGCACACACACACACACACACACACACACACACACACACACACACACACACACACACACACACACACACACACACACAGGATTTAAAGTTTTAGATTATTTTAATCAAATATTTTAGATTTGAAACATTTTTTTGCTTTATTTTTTTTTCATTTGCTGAAAGTAACTTTTACTCCACTACAGCTCAGAGGTACTTCACTGTATTTAATTCAGATTAATAACTAATGATGGATGCTAGCTTAGCTTAGCTCAGTGGTCTTCAGAAGCTCACACGCAATGCATCCTGGTACATGGAGGCACTGCTCCGTCAACACTGACTGGACGGGCTGAACACTTGAACGCATCATTAATTAGAATCCTCAGAGCTGCATTGAAATAATTTAAATTCTGCCGCTCAGGTTCAGACACAATCAGCTGTTTGTTGTTTAAATATTCTCCGTGTGTAACTTCCTGTTGTACTTCCTGTTGTCAGTGTGACCTCGGCGAGCACTGTGCCGTCAGGAAAGGATCTCGCATCGGGAAGATGTGCGACTGTCCTCGAGGAGCTTTCTGTAACTTCTTCCTGCTGAAGTGCTTATGAGCCCGACGACGACACGGCCAGAGTTTATTTACCAAATATTCAACATGTGACGTAGATTATAGAGGAATAAACCTTCATGACCACTTCCTGTTTGTGTCGTATTAAAGAGTTCTTGATGCTTTTTTCCAAACGACTCCTCTTTGTTCTTAAATCATCGTCAGCACGAACACTTCGAATGTTTCAACATCACAGGATAATAAAGAAACATCAGACGTGCTGTTATTCTCAATATCAGCACGCTGTGCTGCAGGAAACAGGGCAGTTACTATGGTAACCACGTTCTAACGGGAGGATGCAGCAAGCGCTGAGATGAGTAACGTTAACGCAACTTAACGACATGCATGACTCTGCTTTAATGTTAAAGCAGAGTCATGCATGTCGTTAAAGGTGTAGTTATTCTCTATATCAGCACTCATGATCGACTCGTCCAATCAGATTCGAGCTTCAGATTATCAGGAATAAAACGTGTTGATTGGCCGACACAGGTTGTGTCAAATCTTTTCTAAACAGGAAGTCATTGCAGATTTAATGAACACAAACAGTGACCGTCAGCTGCTGCAGCGCCTCCATCAGGTGGATAATAATGTTGTAGCTCCACCTGCAGGACAAAACCCGATCCTGCAGTCCGAAAACCACATTTGTAGTGACACGTTCAACACAAACCGGACTCCTTCACTTAGATTTTACTTCCTGTTAATGTCATTAAATAATAAATCATAATTATATTTTATTAATGAGTCTGTATAAATGGGAAGTACTGAGCACAGTCTGACGTGTAGAAGAAGAAGTACCTCACATCAGCAGCAGCCGCGACGTCCTCTGTGATCCGGACTCAGTCGTCCCCTCCTCACTTCAGTCTGCTGGTCTTCGATCGACCTTTCCTCAGGAGCAGGGACAGACCTGGACCTGAACCTGGACAGACCTGAACCTGGACCTCTCTGTACATGAAGCCGGAGCAGCAGCCGGTCCTGCATGGACCTCCTCACAGATATTTGACTCTTTGTCCTCACAGCAGATACTCACAGATTCACATTTGTTTTCATTATAATCAAATTACTTTTAGTGCAGACTGAAGATGTAACAGCGTGGAGGCTGTTGATTGGACAGCAGTTACAGGCTCAAATTCAGACAGCCAAACCGTCACAGCTCGTCTCAACGCTGGAAACTGTCTGTGCTCGTCACCGTCAGACGAGCTGCGATCGATTTGTTTCTGCACGTGACAAAAGTTCTCAGGTTTTTCTTTTTCACAGAACGCTGGATGAATTTTTCCTGAACAAACTGACAAAAACAAACTTCAGTCTCCACGTGGAGTCGACCTGAACTCGCCGTGTCACTGGTTTAAATTAAATACTTCATTTCATCAGATGTTCTGAGTCCTGATCACTGATCAATGACTCGCTTCATTATTACGATCACTTCACAAGTTGAAATCACGAGTCGGCACAGCACGTTTGTTTTTGTCCCAAAGGGTTTTATTAAAGATACTTTACAGACGTTTAGACTCCTCGGGGCTGCTTGAAGTTCATGCCGACGGTGGGCTGGGTGACCTGCAGGTTGGACAGACTGCCAAAGTCCTGAAGACAACAGAAGGACAGGTGAGACCACGACAGGTGAGACATCCGCGAGGACACGTTTAAAGAGAAGAAAGTGTGTGAGAGCGCCAGGGTCTGAGAGGAACAGGAAGTCCTTCAAACACGGGAAAGGCTCTCAGCTTCGTCTTCCTGTACTATCAATGACCTGACGACGAGGACGCCATGATCACTTTCGATACAGGAAACACGTCAACGCCGAGCAGAGCTGCAACCAGCGTCACTGATCCACTCATGAATAATAAGTTATCAATTTAACTGTAAATGACACGCTAAACTTTAATTAAACATAATTAACTGAACAAACTTCAGCCTGAACAATCAAACGTCTTTGATCTTACAGTGTCAGTGAACGCACCACGAAGCAGCTCGTTATGTCAGCGTTTGATCTGGAGCGTCACATCGTTAACGAATCTCAAGTGTCCAACACGACTTCAAAGAGCATTACACTCCAGCCTGAAGGTTTTAGTCCCGACTTAACCCCTAACGGACTTTTAGTCCCGACTTAACCCCTAACGGACTCTTTTAGTCCCGACTTAACCCCCTAACGGACTTTTAGTCCCGACTTAAACCCCTAACGGACCTTTAGTCCCGACTTAACCCCTAACGGACTTTTAGTCCCGACTTAAACCCCTAACGGACTCTTTTAGTCCCGACTTAACCCCTAACGGACTCTTTTAGTCCCAACTTAAACCCCTAACGGACTCTTTTAGTCCCGACTTAACCCCTAACGGACTTTTAGTCCCGACTTAAACCCCTAACGGACTCTTTTAGTCCCGCTTAACCCCTAACGGACTCTTTTAGTCCCAACTTAAACCCCTAACGGACTCTTTTAGTCCCGACTTAACCCCTAACGGACTTTTAGTCCCGACTTAAACCCCTAACGGACTCTTTTAGTCCCGACTTAACCCCTAACGGACTCTTTTAGTCCCAACTTAAACCCCTAACGGACTCTTTTAGTCCCAACTTAAACCCCTAACGGACTTTTAGTCCCGACTTAACCCCTAACGGACTTTTAGTCCCGACTTAACCCCTAACGGACCTTTAGTCCCGACTTAACCCCTAACGGACTTTTAGTCCCGACTTAAACCCCTAACGGACTCTTTTAGTCCCGACTTAACCCCTAACGGACTCTTTTAGTCCCAACTTAAACCCCTAACGGACTCTTTTAGTCCCGACTTAACCCCTAACGGACTTTTAGTCCCGACTTAAACCCCTAACGGACTCTTTTAGTCCCGACTTAACCCCTAACGGACTTTTAGTCCCGACTTAAACCCCTAACGGACTCTTTTAGTCCCAACTTAAACCCCTAACGGACTCTTTTAGTCCCGACTTAACCCCTAACGGACTCTTTTAGTCCCAACTTAAACCCCTAACGGACTCTTTTAGTCCCGACTTAACCCCTAACGGACTTTTAGTCCCGACTTAAACCCCTAACGGACTCTTTTAGTCCCAACTTAAACCCCTAACGGACTTTTAGTCCCGACTTAACCCCTAACGGACTCTTTTAGTCCCGACTGAAACCCCTGACGGACTCTTTTAGTCCCGACTGAACCCCTAACGGACTTTTAGTCCCGACTTAACCTCTAACGGCCTGACCGTTGCAGCTCTGTCAGATTCAGTTGAAGTGTAACATAGCGTAACATTGAAATACTCGAGTACTTGAGTACTGTACTCTGTAAACTCACCAGCAGCTTCAGCATCTCCTTGGTGTCGGGATCAACTTCAATCAGCTCCTGGTCCAGAGCGGACACCTGACAGGTGAACACAGGAAGTGGTTACATCATCATGTTTAATGCATCAGTTCAATGATGACGACCTTTGACCTCAGCGTGACACCAGACAACCTCACTGTGTCGTCCTCGTTAGAGTTAATGTAAATATTCAGACAAACATTAAAACTGAAAATAAATGACGAGTCATGGTTTGTGTGAGAGCGCCAGGGTCTGAGAGGAACAGGAAGTCCTTCAAACACGGGAAAGGCTCTCAGCTTCATCTTCCTGTACTATCAATGACCTGACGACGAGGACGCCATGATCACTTTCGATACAGGGTGGAGACGGACACGACAGCACGGAGGAGGACGAGTTAACGAGCTCGTTTAAGTCTGTCGTCTGTCACGCTGACGGGTGAACACTGATTGGTCGGTCACATCTTTACATCTGACATCAGTCTCTGAGACTGGACTGATGAGGATGACATCACTTCCTGTGAAATATATTTCAGCACGCTGCTACATGAATGATTTAAACGTGTATAAACTGTGTGAGCTGTGTGTCATCGTGTTAGAGTCGTCGAGTCACAACAAAATGATTCATCTACGTGACAGATACTAAAGAGGTCAAAGGTCACGTGGGTTCAGTTTAAGCTTCAGGTGCGCGCTCACACACACACACACACACACACACACACACTAACACACGTACGCACATGCACACACACAGATCTCAGAGCAGCTGAGGAGTGAACACGTTAAATCTGCCGCCATGATGGAACCAAACGCACGTCAGAACGTTTTAAATACGTTATTCTGCCAACACAACAACAACACATCTCAGCTTACAGCAGCCATTCAACCAATCAGAACCAGAACCAGCACCAGGACGAGTTCAGGTGCTCTGTGACAGTGTGGTGGTGCGTTCACTGACCTCTGGTACGTAGTTGTCCCTCCTCTCTCTCTCCTCCTCCTGCAGTTTGATGGAGATTCCTCTGACCGGACCCCTCTGGATCCTCTTCATCAGATGTGTCACATACCTGCAGCACACGCCACAGAACACGTCAACAAACACGCCGACACAGAGGACACACACACGTTGACGCGGAGGACACACACACACACACAAATGGAGGACACACACACGTCGACACGGAGGACACACACACACACACAAATGGAGGACACACACACGTCGACACGGAGGACACACACACACACAAAATGGAGGACACACACACGTCGACACGGAGGACACACACACACACAAATGGAGGACACACACACACACACGTCGACACGGAGGACACACACACACACGTCGACACGGAGGACACACACACGTCGACACGGAGGACACACACACACACGTCGACACGGAGGACACACACGTCGACACGGAGGACACACACGTCGACACGGAGGACACACACGTCGACACGGAGGACACACACACACGTTGACACGGAGGACACACACACACAAATGGAGGACACACACGTCGACACGGAGGACACACACATCCACACGGAGGACACACACACACAAATGGAGGACACACACATGTCGACACGGAGGACACACACACGTTGACACGGAGGACACACACACACAAATGGAGGACACACACACACAAATGGAAAAAAAATAACACACACATTCGACAAGGACAACAACACAACACACACACAAATGGAGGACACACACGTCGACACGGAGGACACACACATCCACACGGAGGACACACACACGGAGGACACACACACACAAATGGAGGACACACACACGGAGGACACACACACAGTCGATACGGAGGACACACACACACACGTCGATACGGAGGACACACACACACGTCGACACACACACGTCGACACGGAGGACACACACATACAAATGGAGGACACACACACGGAGGACACACACACACACGTTGACACGGAGGACACACACACGGAGGACACACACACACAAATGGAGGACACACACGTCGACACGGAGGACACACACACGGAGGACACACACACGGAGGACACACACACGGCGACACGGAGGACACACACACGTCGACACGGAGGACACACACGGCATCAATTTGCCATCAAACAGGAAGTGATTACATCGCGTGTGCATGACACGCTTCAGGTCACAGACGAACACGTCTGCCTGGCGTGTTTAGCGTGTGTGAGAGCGCCAGGGTCTGAGAGGAACAGGAAGTCCTTCAAACACGGGAAAGGCTCTCAGCTTCATCTTCCTGTACTATCAATGACCTGACGACGAGGACGCCATGATCACTTTCGATACAGGGTGGCGGCGGCGGCGGACGCTCGTCCTCGGCGTGGCGTGAACTCACCCGGCGATCTTGTTGCGGAGCTTCTTGCTGGGGATGATGGCGATCTCCTCGCACACTCTCTTGTTGGTGTGGAAGTCGCTGCCCAGACGGGTGTAGTATTTCTCGATGATGACCCTGGCGGCCTTTTTCACCGTCTTGGTCCTGACTCGTCCCTGCAGGAAGGACACACACACACACACACACACACACACACACACAGGGTCACATGTTACCATGGAAACAGCTACATTCAGACATATAACAGCCTTTCTTAGTTCATCAACATTAAATACAGTTATAGATAGAGCACGAGCAGCTGACACCTCCCCGCCTCAGCTCGTGCCCCGCGGTCAGCTCACACACCTGTCGAACAGGTGAACACGTTTTAAATGGAGCTCTGCTCGACGGGTTAGCCTCCGGTTAGCAGCGATGCTAAGCTGCGTTCACGGCGGAGATGCTAGCTCCCGCTTTAGCCTCTGAAGCTAACAGACGGTTCGTGATTTAACCGTTTCTCCCGCCGTTCAAACACACTGAACACCGGCGTTTAATCACGTCATCACCGTCCAACCATCCCGTTAAAACACGAGCACGAGCCCGCAGCTCATTCAGCCCCGCTGCGCTCCCTCCGTTAGCCGCAGCTCACCGACACAGAACCACAAATTAAAGGTTCGGTTCGTGTCATCTAACGTCAATACCGCCGTGATGGCGAACATTAAACTGTCCGGTGTCTGTGGATGGAGTCGGCGCGCAGAATAACCCGCTAAAACAGGAAGATTGATGCAGATAGAGCAGGTCAACAGAAAGAATCACCCACCATGTTGGATCGGCCTGGTAGAAGAGGACGAGCAGACTTCCGGTGGAAGTTTAAATCCACTGACGGAAGTTAAGACAGAAACAGACTGCTGCGGCTGCGCACTCTGCCGGCCGGAGGAGGAACTACAACAAGACACACGCTGCTGCAGACAGACAGACAGGCAGACAGACAGACAAACAGGCAGGCAGGCAGGCAGGCAGGCAGGCAGACAGACAGGCAGACAAGCAGACAGGCAGACAGGAGACAGACAGGCAGACAGACAGACAAACAGGCAGGCAGACAGGCAGGCAGGCAGGCAGGCAGACAGGCAGACAGACAGACAGACAAGCAGACAGGCAGACAGAGAGACAGACAGGCAGACAGACAGACAGGCAGACAGGCAGACAGACAGGCAGACAGGCAGGCAGACAGGCAGACAGACAAGCAGACAGGCAGACAGACAGACAGACAGGCAGACAGACAGACAAGCAGACAGGCAGACAGACAGACAGACAGACAAGCAGACAGGCAGACAGACAGACAGACAGACAGACAGACAGGCAGGCAGACAGACAGACAGACAGACAGGCAGACAGACAGACAGGCAGGCAGACAGGCAGACAGACAGGCAGGCAGACAGACAGACAGACAGACAGACAAGCAGACAGGCAGACAGACAGACAAGCAGACAGGCAGGCAGACAGACAGACAGGCAGACAGACAGACAAGCAGACAGGCAGACAGACAGACAGACAGACAAGCAGACAGGCAGACAGACAGACAGGCAGACAGACAGACAGGCAGGCAGACAGGCAGACAGACAGGCAGACAGACAGACAAGCAGACAGGCAGACAGACAGACAGGCAGACAGACAGACAGACAGACAGACAGACAGGCAGACAGACAGACAGACAGACAAGCAGACAGGCAGACAGACAGACAAGCAGACAGACAGACAGACAAGCAGACAGGCAGACAGACAGACAGACAGACAAGCAGACAGACAGACAGACAGACAGGCAGACAGACAGACAGACAGACAGGCAGACAGACAGACAGACAGACAGACAGACAGGCAGACAGACAAGCAGACAGGCAGACAGACAGACAAGCAGACAGACAGACAGACAAGCAGACAGGCAGACAGACAGACAGGCAGACAGACAGACAGACAGACAGACAGACAGGCAGACAGACAGACAGACAGACAGACAGGCAGACAGACAGACAGACAGACAGACAGGCAGACAGACAGACAGACAGACAAGCAGACAGGCAGACAGACAGACAAGCAGACAGACAGACAGACAAGCAGACAGACAGACAGACAGACAGACAGGCAGACAGACAGACAGACAGACAAGCAGACAGGCAGACAGACAGACAAGCAGACAGACAGACAGACAAGCAGACAAGCAGACAGACAGACAGACAGACAAGCAGACAGACAGACAGACAAGCAGACAGGCAGACAGACAGACAGACAGACAAGCAGACAGACAGACAGACAGACAGATTAATGCATCTTACTAACTAAACTTCTTCCCTGGAGTTTCTGTGCTCTCTCGTCCAGCAGGTTCTCGTGGATCATGACTGCTGCTGTGGTCCTGCATGACGTCCACTACATATATTATTACTGTCATTAATGTTACCAGATCTCCATTACAGTTTATAGTAACTTAGTTAATGATTTGCTGCTGCTGTGCATCTGTGTCTCTCTATCTCTATCACAGGTTCCACTGCTACTGTAATCATTTTATCATTCATTGTAATCCATTGTCATTTTTCATTGTAATTATACAAAATGTTTCTGCTGACTTGTTGACTGTACACGTGACATCTATTGCACGTCTGTCCGTCCTGGGAGAGGGATCCCTCCTCTGTGGCTCTTCCTGAGGTTTCTTCCACTTTTTTTCCTGTTAAAAGTTTTTTGTGGGCAAGTTTTTCCTCACTCGAACCGAGGGTGTAAGGACAGAGGGTGTAAGGACAGAGGGTGTAAGGACAGAGGGTGTAAGGACAGAGGGTCTAAGGACAGAGGGTCTAAGGACAGAGGGTGTAAGGACAGAGGGTGTAAGGACAGAGGGTGTCACTCCCTGTACAGATTGTAAAGCCCTCAGAGGCAAAATGTATTTTATGACTTTGGGCTGTACAAATAAAATTTGATTTGATTTGATCCTGTAGACAGGAGGAACTACAACAAGTACTACAAATACCATGAATACAAACACCAGAAAACTTGTCTGTTATGAAATCTTCACAGGAAATGATCTGCTCCAAACTTCCTGCAGTTATTGTTTCAGTTTGTTCATCAGCTGTTCTCTTATATAATATAAAAATGAAAATATGACGTCATTCAGTCAGATTGCTCAGAGACAGTAAAGGGGTCATTTAAAGGTGCAGCGCGCAGGATTTTGTGACATTTAGTGGTGAAGTTGGAGACTGTAACCAACTGAATACCGCTCGCCTCACCCTCCCGTTCAAAGCATGAAGAATAAAGGACAGCAGCCGTCTACAGCCAGTGTGTGGTTTGTAGGAACAGGGCGGTTCAACATGGGCGAGCAGTGTTACACAGCGGAGCTGTAAAGGAACAGGTTGAAGAAGTTCAGACGTGACAGTCATTCCTCAGGTTTATTGCAGAAATACATTCAGTGTGTTCAGACTGAAATAAATACACAGATATCAAATCACAGAACACAGACCCTGTGACACCTCGGAGCTTTTTGGTAACGCTAAATGAACTTTAACCAGAAATAAATATAATAATATAATAAATAAATATTATAAAAATAAACAGTCGTTTTTAGGATCATCCTCCGCCTGTCTGTCTGCCTGTCTGTCTGCTGACAGACTGAATCTACCTGTCTCTCTGTCATTGTCCTCTGCATCAAATTAAATATAATTATAATTCATATATAATCACACGGCATGTCACTACATTCATGTGTAATGACCCTTCCTATGCTCCGCCTCTTTTTGCTCTGTGCTGTCCAATCACAGTTGGAGCACAGAGCAAAGGGGCGGGACTTATGAAGGGTCAATTGATTTATTTATCGTGTAAAATCAGACGCTCGTCAGTATTTTAAAGCTGTTGCAGTATTTTTACAGCGCAGTAGTCTACATTAACTAGAGCGGTTCTTCCTGTACTAACTAGTTTAAAGGGGCAGTCCAACATTTTAGGAGCCAGGTGAGAGGATGGATTTCAGTTTGTCCTGCCTGAATCTAACCATCCCAACCAACGAAGGAAAAGAAAGTTGGCGTCCTGCATAAACATAGCAGGAAGTTATGTTTAGCCTAGCTTAGCACAAAGACTGGAAATGAGGGGAAACTGCTAGCCAAGCTCCAACAAAAGTATAAAAAGTACAAGTACAATTTGAGGTACTTGTACTTTACTCTTTCCATTTATACTTCATACGAGCTTACTAGCTAGCTAACGATTATAGCTAGCTGTATCATTTAAATGTACTTTACAGAGTATTCCTACACTGTTGTAATGGTACTTTTACGTACTCCTTCCACCACTGCAACAACTTGGTTCAGTTTTGTTACTTAACGACACGAACAGAAGTGAACTTTGGATCCATCAGCTTCCTTAAATGTCGTACTGTTCCTTTAACTAGAGCAGTTCAGTTTGTGTTTCACGATAATCAATCACAGATCGTCGAGTTCTGACAGTAAATCTACCAAAGCGTGCACAAACACTATTAAAGACTCTGATGTGCATTCTACTTTCATTATGGCTCCTTTGTTAGCCCCGACTGCTAACATATAACCAAGGAGCTAACACACTAACCACGTGCTAACAGAGCTATCCATGGAGCTAACAGAGCTAACCATAGAGCTAACAGAGCTAACCATAGAGCTAACAGAGCTAACAGAGCTAACCATGGAGCTAACAGAGCTAACCATAGAGCTAACAGAGCTAACCATAGAGCTAATCGATTTATCAGAGCTAACCATGGAGGTAACAGAGCTAACCAAGGAGCTAACAAAGCTAACCATGGAGCTAACAGAGCTAACCATAGAGCTAACAGAGCTAACCATGGAGCTAACAGAGCTAACCATAGAGCTAATAGATTTATCAGAGCTAACCATGGAGCTAACAGAGCTAACCAAGGAGCTAACAAAGCTAACCATGGAGATAACAGAGCTAACCACAGAGCTAACAAAGCTAACCATGGAGCTAACCATGGAGCTAACAGAGCTAAGCTGTGCTGTGAGGGTCAGTAGAAACATTTCACGTGTTTCACAGATGAATCTTTGTATTAATCTTTTGTTTTTTAAGAAGCGTGCAGCGCTTTCCTGGCCTGAGTCTCATGAAGCTTCAGATAAAGTTCCGACATGTTACGATAACTTTAAGCTCATGCAGAATGTGAACACAAAACTGCACACAGTCAAATGAAACTAACTCCATATTATGTCATATTTAAACTGTACATTATTGTGTGCTGTGCTCAGAACAGTCTGTCCTCTGATGTGCACTGCCGTGAAGGCAGCAGCAGCTCTGTGCGAGATGAAGCTAAAAGTCTTAAAGGGAAACGCACGCGTTAGTCTAAAGATTTAGCGGCTCGTATTTTAAAGTGTGACACGTGATCATGTGATCGGGAACTAAAGTGCTCTGCAGTACAAACTATGGCCTTCCCTTCCTGTTGGACAGACGCCTCGCCTGCTGATTCGCTCGTGAAAAAGTGCAAAGAAGAAGCTGAAAAGTTGCATATCATCACAAAGGAAACACACACACGTCGTCATGGTAACGGCAGAGGCACCAGCACGTCCACGTAGTTGACAGGGAACAGTCCCGATCGGTCGCCGAGCGTGCCCTCGTACCAGTTGGTGTCGACCTGATTGGTGAGGATGATGACGTCGCCCTCGTTGAAGTCCAGCTCGCCCTCCTGGTTCGGGTGGAAGGAGTACATCGCCCGGCAACAGGGCTGATCCAGGACCAGCTTACTGTCAGCTGGGCGAGAGACGCCAAGACAGACAGACAGACAGACAGACAGACAGACAGGCAGACAGACAGACAGGCAGAGAGACAGACAGGCAGGCAGACAGACAGATAGACAGACAGACAGACAGACAGACAGACAGAAATAATAATCAGCAGCATCAACCAGCAGGGTCGCTGCACCGCATGCCTGTGTACAGTCTCCATGTGAACAAAGTGTGCTGAGGGTTCAGTTATAAATCATAAACATCATCATAACATAACATCTTCACTGTGGTGTCGTTTTCTTACCGTAACAGGAGACGGGACTGCCCGGCCTGGATGGTAACGCAGTGAACGGCTCTCCTGCCACACACAGATGTTACATGATTAAACATTTATTAGTAATGAGGGTGGAATAATATTTTTTATGTAAATAATATTCAAACAGGACAAACCTGCGATGGACGGCTGGTGGTAAAACCCGATGCTGCCGTTGTGTTCACTTCTGATTCGGATCTTTTTGGATCGGAACCGTCGCTCCGGTTTGTTGCTGGCAGCCGTCAGCCTGTTTTCACAGAACATCTCAAACTTTATGAAGCAGAAGAGCCTGAGGACATGCTAACATGCTAACATGCTAAACTGGTGAACGTGGTCGAACATCACACTGCTGCACGTCAGCTGGTGATGCTGAGGCCTTCTCTCTGGACAGATGTGCCAGGTGTTGCACATGGGCTCACCTTGCCTGTAGGTTGCCATGGAGACCCATCAGGATGCGATGGGCATTGCGGTGGAAGTCGAGCAGTGCGGTGACCAGAGCGGCCAGACGACTGAGCTGATCGACCTGCAGGAGCAAACGATGACAGAGGTCTCATGGCAAACAATAAACAATAATAATGTTTCTGTCTGAGACTCACGTCGTTCTGCAGCAGGATGAACATGCTCCTCTCTGCCAGCTCTTTGGACGTGGTGAACTTGTCCCAGGCCTGTCGGACCTCCTCTGCCGGGACTTTCCCTCTTCGTCTCCTCTTGTAGTCAAAGTCCAGACGACGACCGTTCAGCTTCTTAAGCTGGTACTGAGGAACCAATCAGAGCACAGATCAGGAACACACTCATGGTCTAACATCTGTATTTGTATTCCTGTGTTCTGATGGACAGCGAGCGTCCTCTCACCCTGATCTCCTTCAGCTCTGTGTTATGGAGGTCCTGCAGGGGGTCGATGAAGGTGCGTTTGACGTTGACATCCAGAGCGTCCCTGGCCTGAGCAACCTGCTGCAGAGCTTCACCCACACCAGACAGAGCACCACCTGAACCACCAGAGGAACAACCACAGGACCAGCCAGAAGACCAACCACAGGACCAGCCAGAAGACCAACCAGAGGACCAGCCAGAGGACCAACCAGAGGACCAACCAGTGGACCAACCAGAGGACCAACCACAGGACCAGCCAGAAGACCAACCACAGGACCAGCCAGAAGACCAACCAGAGGACCAGCCAGAAGACCAACCACAGGACCAGCCAGAGGACCAGCCAGAAGACCAACCAGAGGACCAGCCAGAAGACCAACCACAGGACCAGCCAGAAGACCAACCAGAGGACCAGCCAGAAGACCAACCACAGGACCAGCCAGAAGACCAACCAGAGGACCAACCAGAAGACCAACCACAGGACCAGCCAGAAGACCAACCACAGGACCAGCCAGAAGACCAACCAGAGGACCAGCCAGAAGACCAACCAGAGGACCAGCCAGAAGACCAACCACAGGACCAGCCAGAGGACCAACCAGAGGACCAACCAGAAGACCAACCACAGGACCAGCCAGAGGACCAACCAGAGGACCAACCAGAAGACCAACCACAGGACCAGCCAGAAGACCAACCACAGGACCAGCCAGAAGACCAACCAGAGGACCAACCACAGGACCAGCCAGAAGACCAACCACAGGACCAGCCAGAAGACCAACCAGAGGACCAACCACAGGACCAGCCAGAGGACCAACCAGAGGAACAATGAGGACATGAAGCAGGAGATGAATCAGATGAACATAAAAAGAAAAAAAACATTATTAAAACTCACTGTTTCATATTTAATGTTTTCATGTTTAATGTCATCTTTCCCTCCATTTCTCCCCGTTACCATGGAAACGGTGTTGAACCTGACGTCGTACCAAATTCAGAGGCGGCTCCGAGCTCCTGGCCGTAGTGCACCATGCAATCTCCCAGCATGCCCTCTGTCTGCGGGTAACCCACCCACTTCCCCTGACCACGAATCCTGGACATCGTGTTGAGCATGCTCAGTCTGGCTCGGCCGGCTGTGAAAACACAAAAAGGATCATCAGCATATTAAAGTTTATATTTTTATAACGTTTTTATTTCCTGCTCCATGACTTTAATTAAAGCTGCTGTGATGTGTTTGAGAGCGTGGTTTTTCTCAGTACCTGGATTCGGTTGGAGGAACTCTGTAGTTTTAGAGAGAAGCTCCACCAGCAGAGAGTGAATCACTACCACACTCTGACAGACAGACAGGTGGAGAGACAGACAGACAGACAGACAGACAGGCAGACAGACAGGAGTTCAGTCAGATCAAATTAAATCAGTAAAAACATGTGTTCTTGTAGTTCTTGTAGTTTTTTTACCTTCTCCATCTTCAGGAAGTCGTCGTCCATCTTTGTTCCTTCAGCTCCCATCAGCCTCTCGTTCAGCAGCTGCAGGAAGTGACATCAGTAACATCGTTATGGATTAAATATAAACATTTCACATTTACTTGAACAATATTTTGAATGCAGTACCAGAGAACCAACCAGGAGACCAACCACAGGACCAGCCAGAGGATCAACCAGAGAACCAACCAGAGGATAAACCAGAGGACCAACCAGAGAACCAACCAGAGAACCAACCAGAGAACCAACCAGAGGACCAACCAGAGGACCAACCAGAGGACCAACCAGAGAACCAACCAGAGAACCAACCAGAGGACCAACCAGAGGACCAACCAGAGGACCAACCAGAGGATAAACCAGAGGACCAACCAGAGAACCAACCAGAGAACCAACCAGAGGACCAACCAGAGGATAAACCAGAGGACCAACCAGAGAACCAACCAGAGGACCAACCAGAGGACCAACCAGAGAACCAACCAGAGGATAAACCAGAGGACCAACCAGAGAACCAACCAGAGAACCAACCAGAGGACCAGCCAGAGAACCAACCAGAGGACCAACCAGAGGACCAACCAGAGGATAAACCAGAGGACCAACCAGAGAACCAACCAGAGAACCAACCAGAGGACCAACCAGAGGACCAACCAGAGGATAAACCAGAGGACCAACCAGAGAACCAACCAGAGAACCAACCAGAGGACCAACCAGAGGACCAACCAGAGAACCAACCAGAGAACCAACCAGAGGACCAACCAGAGGACCAACCAGAGAACCAACCAGCGGACCAACCAGAGGACCAACCAGAGAACCAACCAGGAGACCAACCACAGGACCAGCCAGAGGATCAACCAGAGAACCAACCAGAGAACCAACCAGAGAACCAACCAGAGGACCAACCAGAGAACCAACCAGAGGACCAACCAGAGAACCAACCAGAGAACCAACCAGAGGACCAACCAGAGGACCAACCAGAGAACCAACCAGCGGACCAACCAGAGGACCAACCAGAGAACCAACCAGAGGACCAATCAGAGAACCAACCAGAGGATAAACCAGAGAACCAACCAGAGGACCAACCAGAGAACCAACCAGAGGATAAACCAGAGAACCAACCAGGAGACCAACCAGAGAACCAACCAGAGGACCAATCAGAGAACCAACCAGAGAAACAACCAGAGAACCAACCAGAGGATAAACCAGAGAACCAACCAGAGGACCAACCAGAGAATCAACCAGAGGACCAACCAGAGAATCAACCAGAGGACCAACCAGAGGACCAACCAGAGGACCAATAAAATAAACAGAGTGGTTCAAATCATGCAATACTTAGTTACTTTGGTTTGTAATCGAGTATTTTTATTTTTTATTTTTAGCTCTGGCTGGCTAACAGGAGCAGTTTGGAGGTGCTGAGGAGGTGAAGTAACCAACAGAGTTACAGCTGCAGGTCATGAGGTCACTGTGAAGACGTCATGGAGGGTATCAGGAAGTGAGCTTCTCTCAGCAGCCCTAACATCCCCGCTGACCTGTGCAGTACTGTAGTAGTACTGTAGTAGTACTGTAGTAGTACTGTAGAACTGTGTGAGCTATGGTCACAGTATCAGGAGAACTGAAGTAAAAGAACTGAGTAAAGTACTGACTGATGACACTATGGAGTACTTTTAGTATTTTTACTTTGTGTATTTCAAATGTACTTCAGTACTTCATGTAATACTGTCTCTAACAAACAACAACGTGACAGTACTGTGAAGTATTGTAGTAGTATTCACAGTATAGTGTAGTACAGTGGTGACAGTTTCAGGAGTAGTGGTGGAAGTACTTGCAGTAGTAGTTGTAGTACTCGTAGTGAGATCCGTATAGTAGCTGCTGGTAGTACTGATAGTCAGTAGCAGTACTGGTAGTAGTATTACAGTAGTACAGACAGTTCAGACCTCA
This sequence comes from Argyrosomus regius, assembly GCA_946959425.1. NCBI lineage: Eukaryota > Metazoa > Chordata > Actinopteri > Sciaenidae > Argyrosomus > Argyrosomus regius. Next base: position 769,501 of record OX336886.1, on the reverse strand, counting down.
GATCAGCTTCAGGTCTGCAGATTAAAACATGAATCACGTGATTAAATCAAAGACTTGATGATCTGATCTGATCGGATCCCGGTCTGGCCCGGGTCTGGTCCGGGTCTGATGATCGGTCCTGGTAGACCTGCAGGCCTCGTGTCGCAGTAAAACACCGGAGCATACACCGGTGCATAGCACGTTAACGACCCCCTTCCTCCGGTAGATTCAATAAATCACCAGGCCGGTTTAGCCCGGCTCGGCCCGGTTCGTCCCGGTTACCTGGCTGGCTTTGTGGAGCTGCTTCTTCATCCCGGAGACGGACATCTTCACCGGCGGACCGGACACGAAACACCGGCCGGCCGGAGATCAGCGGAGCTGCCGCGGGGTACCATCAGGCTCCATCCCGTCTGAGACGCTCCGTCCCCCGCAGAGAGTCACTGCACCGAGCCGCTCCGCTCCGGGACCTGGTTCCTCCAGCCCTACATGAATATAAACGTTTATTATGAAGGTTCAAACAACGTTTAGATAACGTTTAAAGAACGTTTATCATGAACACGGTTATTAATGTGTCTCTAAAACATTTTAAAATCTGTTTTTTTGTTTTTTAAAATTTTATTATCAATTATTATTATTAATTTTTTTCCCGTTATTGTTTATTTATTGCCTGATGCCTTCACGTGTCAGCAGAAATGTAGGATTTATGAGATGAGAGCACGTGAACGGATATGACATAAAATATTTTTTAAAAAGCTGTTTTTATTTATTCATATTTATAAAATTAAAATTATTTTTTTTGTTTGTGTTTTATTTGTTTTCGCCTCCACGTGTCAAAGTATTGACAGGAAATAATCTGCTCAAACTTCCTGTTTGTTCATCAGCTGATTGTTTTGAACTAATTATGAAATAAAATATACAGAAAATATGACGTCAGTTTACTCACAGATAGACAAACATCAGATAATTCATAAAGTTCATTATAAATTCACTCTGATCAGCACTGAGATGTAACTAAGTACATTTACTCTGACTCTAAGTACTGAAGCACAAACTGAAGGTACGTTTGAGGTACTTGTACTCGAACTCATCTCAGAGTAAGTCATAAATTCACATTATTTATCTATATATATGATAACGACCTCACTACTGTACTGTGTGCATCCACATGTAGCACACACACACACACACACACACACACACACACACACACACACACACGCCTGTTCTGCACTTCATGCAGCTCTTGTGTATTTTGTAATGTGTGTGCACTTTAATGTCGTCCTGTCTGCACTATGTTTATGTTTATATATGTATATATGTTTTATATGTTTATGTTTTTATATTTCATGTGGCACCGTTTGGTCGTTTCACTGTCATGTGACCTGACTTGAATTAATCCTCGCTGACAGAAGCTCTTTGTTTTGAGGCTGTCTGAAGTGTCTGAAGGTGCGTTGTGGTAAGGTTGTGGTAAGGTTGTGGTTACGTTGTGGTAACAACAGAGACACCATGACTCCTTGTCCTTGCCTTTGTGTATTTGTATGAAGACAGACGTTCTTCACAGTTTGATACTTTAATACTTAATGTTGATAAATGAGATCAAATGTTTTGTTTCAGAAATATTTTGTTTGAACATAATGTGAATAACTGACGTATAAAAAAGAGAAAAGTTGATTTTTATGAGTGGATGTAAAAAAAACAAATCTGCAGTTTGAGTTCAAATATACGACAGGTCGTTATTCTAATATTCAGACTTCATGTTTAATTTAATGTACAAAACAATGAAAAACATCAACCACAGCATTTCTGTCTTCTAATTAATCAATCACTTCCATACAAACGACATCATGTGACAGGAAACACCAACATCTGTCCGCTGACACGGCTGTGATGTCATCACACACCAGTCAGCCAATCAGCTGTCTCTCATTTCCCAGCGACCACAGACAGCTGGTCTCTGATGCGTCCCAGTCCGTCCAGTATCGTGTCCAGAGACTCTCTGCTGAGCTCCACCGTCACCGCAGAAACCGAGTCGCTGCCCGCCGACGGGTCGTCCATCTGGAAACAGAGCAAACATCAGATTAATCAAACGTTGTCTGAATATTAGTTATCGGTTTGATCGCTGACGGTGGTTCCGGTCCGTTCTCACCTTGAGCTGAACCAGGCAGGTCGGGACGGACATCCGACTGACCGAGTCTGAACCGGTCACCATGTCGACTCTCCAGTCCAACTCCTTCAACTGTGGGAGAGAGACTACACACACACACACACACACACACACACAGTTAGTTTAAAGCTGAACACGCGCACACACACACACACACACACACACACACACACTCAGCATGGAGTGGATAAAATGTGGTTTGGACTCACTCTGATCACTGAGAGCTTCTGTCCTCCATGTTGGACTGAAAAAAAGATCAGAGAGACGTGTGATGTCATCAGTCTGTAGTGACATCATATTCAGACATCCAATAGGAAGAAGAATCACCAGAAATCTGTAATTTATGAAGAACTTCCTCTGAGGAGCTCAACACAAGAGACCTGTTCTCCATCAGGAACACAGTTTTATGGGCTCTGACCTGTTCTCCAGCAGGAACACAGTTTTATGGGCTCTGACCTGTTCTCCATCAGGAACACAGTTTTATGGGCTCTGACCTGTTCTCCAGCAGGAACACAGTTTTATGGGCTCTGACCTGTTCTCCATCGGGAACACAGTTTTATGGGCTCTGACCTGTTCTCCATCAGGAACACAGTTTTATGGGCTCTGACCTGTTCTCCATCAGGAACACAGTTTTATGGGCTCTGACCTGTTCTCCATCAGGATCACAGTTTTATGGGCTCTGACCTGTTCTCCAGCAGGAACACAGTTTTATGGGCTCTGACCTGTTCTCCATCAGGAACACAGTTTTATGGGCTCTGACCTGTTCTCCATCGGGAACACAGTTTTATGGGCTCTGACCTGTTCTCCATCAGGAACCCAGTTTTATGGGCTCTGACCTGTTCTCCAGCAGGATCACAGTTTTATGGGCTCTGACCTGTTCTCCATCAGGAACACAGTTTTATGGGCTCTGACCTGTTCTCCAGCAGGATCACAGTTTTATGGGCTCTGACCTGTTCTCCATCAGGAACACAGTTTTATGGGCTCTGACCTGTTCTCCATCAGGAACACAGTTTTATGGGCTCTGACCTGTTCTCCATCAGGAACACAGTTTTATGGGCTCTGACCTGTTCTCCATCAGGATCACAGTTTTATGGGCTCTGACCTGTTCTCCATCAGGATCACAGTTTTATGGGCTCTGACCTGTTCTCCAGCAGGATCACAGTTTTATGGGCTCTGACCTGTTCTCCAGCAGGAACACAGTTTTATGGGCTCTGACCTGTTCTCCATCAGGATCACAGTTTTATGGGCTCTGACCTGTTCTCCATCAGGAACACAGTTTTATGGGCTCTGACCTGTTCTCCATCAGGAACACAGTTTTATGGGCTCTGACCTGTTCTCCATCAGGAACACAGTTTTATGGGCTCTGACCTGTTCTCCATCAGGAACACAGTTTTATGGGCTCTGACCTGTTCTCCATCAGGATCACAGTTTTATGGGCTCTGACCTGTTCTCCATCAGGAACACAGTTTTATGGGCTCTGACCTGTTCTCCATCAGGATCACAGTTTTATGGGCTCTGACCTGTTCTCCAGCAGGATCTTGGTGATCAGGTTCTTCAGACTGGAGTGGAAGGATTCGGGGAAGAGGTCGAGGATCTGCTCTGGAGAGCTGAGGTTGTAGAAGACGACGTGATGAGACAGAACGTGGAGAGAGCGGACGAGCTGGAGGGAAAGTGTTTATATTTATTTATATGTTTCATGACATCATATATCTATAATCCAGGTGTGTGTGTGTGTGTGTGTGTGTTACCTGTGCAGCCTGAGCTGCAGGGATGCTGAACGTGGCCGCTGTGCTCTCTGTCAGCTGTCGACTCAACCCTCTGTGACTCTGAACACAAACGTCTCGCACGGCGTCTTTAGACGGAGCCTCAGGAGACAACGACAACAAGAACGTCACGTGACCAGCTGATGGACGAAGACGTCCTCCTCCAGATAAATAAACTTTATTTATCATAAAGAGCTTAAACATGACAGACTTCATAGACCATGATGCACTGCTGCAGATTAAACCTGAAACATTGACAGCAGGTGACTGAACATGAAGTAATCTGACTACTCTGATGAAATGGGTGCAGTATTTTAACTTGTACTCGAGTATTTTCAGTGTGTACTTGTACTCTTCCTGCATAGTTTAGACAGAGTGTTTTCTGACGTCACATTTGTAACCTCACGTCATCAGACTACAAACACGTTCGTCACAGTTCTCTATGTGTCGTGCAGAGATCGGACTGGGTCGGTACCTTCAGGAGCAGCTGTAAGCTGTGGAAATGTTCGCTCGAGACAGCAGCGGCCATGTTGGCATGTGACGTTAGGCGCGGCGGCGGTCACGTGACGGAGGGCGCAACTGCTCATGGGAAATGTAGTCCACCAGAGAAACGCCGTCAGGAAGCTGCAAAAAGCACGTGACGCGATGTTGAGGCTGAAAAACAGTCAAAAAAAAGTAAATAAATGAGAAAGATCAATTAGAAATTAATTTTATTTAAATAAAAATACATAAGAAGATATTTAATGAAACATTTGTGTATAGAAATATTAAAATATGTTTTAAATCATCACACACACATTCTGTCTGTATTATGTATTTTTATTTATATAACTTATTGTACAGATTTTTTCATTTCATTTTTCAGGTTGAGCTTCTTAATAATCACAGACAGTTTAATTGTACTACAAATGTTTCATTTCTCTGTGCATGTTTAAATTTAGATCTGTCTCAGGTCAGTTTTAACGTACGGTTACTGTGTCATAGGTTTACTGAAATGTATGTTTAATGTATGTTTAATGTATGTTCAGTGTATGTTTAATGTATGTTTAGTGTATGTTTAGTGTATGTTTAATGTATGTTCAGTGTATGTTTAATGTATGTTTAATGTATGTTCAGTGTATGTTTAATGTATGTTCAGTGTATGTTTAATGTATGTTCAGTGTATGTTCAGTGTATGTTTAATGTATGTTCAGTGTATGTT
>OX336886.1:701894-759394 GCA_946959425.1 Argyrosomus regius | reverse complement strand
GAGGAGCTTCAGTCATGTGATGAACTTCATACTCTGACACACACTGAGACACATTTAGTCTGTGAGTGTGTCAGATTATTTCCACAGTGCTGACAGAACAACAGTTTGAGTCTGTTAGAGACAAAAACTCTTTCAGTCCACGCATTTGTCCCCAAGAAGGTCAGTCCACTTCCTGTCAGTCCACTTCCTGTCAGTCCACTTCCTGTCAGTCGGTCTCAGATGTTCTGGTCCAGAGTAGTCTGCGGTGTTTGTGTTTGTCTCTGCATGGTCGAGTCTGACCTTCATCTGTAGCTGCACAGATGAACTCGAGTGTCGCAGACCGGTGTTGGTTTCTGATCATCTGGGTCGTCGATGAAGTTCATTCAAACTGTGAGTCCACAAACGTTCACGTTGTTCAGAGTGCTGAACGTTGGTGAGGCTGACGCTTCACACTTGATCATGACACGATCACCTGTTCACCTGTGAAGCTTAAAAACTTATTGTGACGTCATCAAACATGAAATATGTTTGTTCTGATTCAGCTGACCTGAAGTCAGAACTGATGATCTGTGAGTGAAGAGTCCTGTTTTTATCGGAGACGTCTCGTCAGCGTGGTAATACTACTTGTAGTACTTGTGCTGAGGTAAAGTATCCGAGTACTTCAGGTGTGACTCACGGTTGTTGAGCGTCTCCAGCAGCGCCTCCTGCTGGCCTCCGAGCACGGCCGCCCTGAAACACGGCAGCAGGCAGGCGTCGGTGCGACTCCTCAGGGCGTCGCTCACTCTCCTCCTCCCTGCTAAGAACAGTAACTCCTCCCTCCACTGCAGCTCCGCCTCCTGCTGCGTGAGTGACATCACTTCCTTCAGAGACAGCCTCCACGCCTCCCTCCACCTCCTCAGACAGCTGCCTCTGCCGAGCAGCCAGCCGACACCTTCGTCCAAACCAACGGCGCCTCCTCTGGGGTGGAGGACGGGGAAGAGACGGGCCTCCAGGAGGGAGCGCTGTTCTCCTCTGACCCACAGCTCCTCTGGCCTGAGAGGAGGAGAGAGGAGAGGAGAGGAGTTAGAGTCTAACTTGATTTTAAAAGTCAAAGTTCAGCTGATGATGATGACTCACTGGATTCCTGTTCTGCTGTAGAAGATGCTCCATCTCTGGTTGAGGAAGGAGGCAGTGCTGTCATCAGAGGAGACCTGCAGAGGAGGAGGAGGAGGAGGAGGAGGAGGAGGAGGAGGAGGACAGATATGTTGATTATTCTTGAAGCTACAAACATTTAAAATGATAATATTTCAAACATGTTTCACTCTGTGATGTCACATCCTTCACGCTTTACGTTCTCGACAAAATAAAGGTGTTCATTCAGATATTTCATGTTTTCTCACCTGCAGGTCGTCGTGCGCTCCCGTCACCGTGTACACCTTCAGCTTCAGCTCCCCCAGCTCAATGCGATGCCCCTGGACGATGATGTCATCGCTCAGCTCCAGCTGTGATGTCACCGACTCAAGACCCGACAGTAAACAACCCGACGGGACGTGAAGAGGACCCTGAAGGACAAAAGGTCAAAGGTCACAACAGGGCCGCTCAGCTTCAACTGAGAACTCTACTTCCTGTTTCGTGGAGAACATTTCTTACCTGTAGGTGGCAGTGTTGCACCACCGCTCCGGTTGCCACGGTAACGTCTCCCTCAAGAACACTGTTGATCACTCGGCCTCCTTCGTCGACCCAGCTCTCTCTCTGGGGGGGGGGAGGGGAAACAGGAAGTCAGGAGGCGAGACATTTTAAATGATGATGCTACAGGAAGAGGAAGTGTCACCTGGATGTGAGACAGAGTGTTTGTATCCGTCCAATCACAGCTCAGACGCTCCACATGCTGCTTTCCAGACAAAGTCAGGTAGTCATAGCGACCGCCGGGGACGTACACTGTCAGAGCAGACAGAGAGACAGGAAGTTCATCACCTGGACGCACCTGCAGAATCAAACATGGCGGCAGAGACACCCACCCACGCTGAGCGGCGTTCCTCTCAGGATCCTCCACAGCTCCGCCCTGCCGCTCCTCACCGACGCCCCCTGTGGTCCAACAGCTGAACTGCAGCCGGCTCGCTGCTCGCTCACAAACTGATCCTGAGTCAGATCTGAGCAGAGACACTTCAGCACGTCCAGGTACAACGAGATCTGAAGCAGTAATAGATTACTGTTAATAATGAGGAGTAACATTACTGTCAGCTGATCATACGTGAGCAGACAGACAGACAGGCAGAGGGACAGACAGGTACCTGGAGGGGCGGAGCTCCAGAGTCCAGGCCCAGGTAGGTGCAGCCGTCCAGAGGAGGAGTGACGTGAGCCTGAAGCAGCTTCTCTGATACAGACCTGCTGAAGAAGACCGGACCTGACACCTGCAGACAGACAGACAGACAGACAGACGGGTAGAGAGACAGACAGGTTACATCAGGACAGATGTTAGTGTAAAAAGGCGTGTTCACCACAGAGAGAGAGAGGAGGACGCACCAGCGGCACTTTCCCATCAGGCATCACTGCTTGTTGAATCTGCTCCTTGGTTCCCTTGTAGATGATGTCTCTGACCTGACCCTGACAGACGAAACAAACGCACCTCAGTGTGAGCCAATCAGACGTCACACAGGTGTCACACTGTGAGGTAAACACGGACTTTAAATAAAAAGGCAGCACCTGTTGGTCGGGCAGGTAGACCCCGTGATTGGCTGCGTAGGAGACATCGCCGGGTAACGCCAAAACTCGAACACCAGAGAAACCCTCCCACGACAAAACTAACACACACACACACACACACACACACACACACACACACACACAGACACACACACAGATTGAGCAGAAGGTTACAAGAACTCAGCGACCATTTCAACAGAAAATACTTGATTCTGATTGGTTGGAAGTTGAAGGATCGGTGGCCGGGCTCAGCCTTAGATAGCAAGAGAGTGAGGAGATCCAGAGGGACCCCGGGTCAGAACCAGAACCTGCTGCAGGGATTACATATGTCATCTGACCTGGGAACTCCTCAGAAGGAGCTGGAAGATGTTACTGGGCAGAGGGACGTCTGGAATATCCTGTTCAAACTGCTGCTACTGCGACCCGACCCGACCCGACCCGAGATAAGAGGAAGCAAAGTCTAACACCTGCCAGCCAATCAGAAAGAAGTACTGTCACAGTTTCTAAATGAGGAAGTGATGATCAAACCAAAGTCAGGAGGGACGGTGAGGATGGTGTCGGTGCTGCAGACCCAAACACCAGGAGGAGAACCGGGACAAATCTGAGGCAGAGAACAAAACGTCTCAGTTTACTCCTTTAATAAGAATCAAATGTTTGTTTAATGTTTGTGATGATCAAACACCTGGTTACTGAGCCGGTCCAGCAGCAGGTCCAGACAGCACACCGGAGCCTGGACTCTCTGATTGGCTCTCTCTGAAGGCAGCCAGCAGAAGGCTCTGCTGCAGGAGCTCCACGGGAAGTCCCGCCCCTGCACGAGGAAAACACAACATCTGTGAGAACTGAAGACAACATCTGTAGAACTGAAGACAACATCTGTGAGAACTGAAGACAACATCTGTAGAACTGAAGACAACATCTGTGAGAACTGAAGACAACATCTGTGAGAACTGAAGACAACATCTGTAGAACTGAAGACAACATCTGTGAGAACTGAAGACAACATCTGTAGAACTGAAGACAACATCTGTAGAACTGAAGACAACATCTGTGAGAACTGAAGACAACATCTGTAGAACTGAAGACAACATCTGTGAGAACTGAAGACAACATCTGTAGAACTGAAGACAACATCTGTGAGAACTGAAGACAACATCTGTAGAACTGAAGACAACATCTGTGAGAACTGAAGACAACATCTGTGAGAACTGAAGACAACATCTGTAGAACTGAAGACAACATCTGTAGAACGAAGACAACATCAACAAACAACATGGGAGAAACATCTAACAAACAACATCGAGAACGAAGACAACATCGTAGAACTGAAGACAACATCTGTAGAACTGAAGACAACATCTGTACAAAGTGCTGATGGACTCACGGTGTGGAGGAGGAGGATGTGAGCGTCATCCAGGACGTCAGCTGTCACCACCTGACAAGACACATGACAGGAAGTAGAACTTTAGTGTGACACCTTACAAACTCCAGAGCCAATCATCTGCAGTTTATCCGATGCTGAAAGTGATCGTTAGTCGTACTCTGAGCTCTCAGGTGTGAACTGTCAGGTGTGAACTCACCGTGTGTCCGGCTCTGTTGCTCAGGTGTTCAGCAGCGACCAGCAGAGCGTTCAGCGTCGCCCCCCCACTGCCCAGCGGCTCCTGGCGGTCCCGCACCGTCAAAACCAACGCACCCTCAGAGAGAGAGCCACGCTGCTGCCGCAACTCCAGCTCTGACACACACACACACACACACACACACACACACACACACACACACACAGTGTATCTTCATACTGTGTCTTACAGGTGTGTCATGTTCCTCTCAGGTTGTACTGTCTCTTTAAATGAACTGTTGGGTGTGGATATACAAACACACCAAACTACACTGATGTGACGTTTAATGTGTGTAAATACTCAACTACAGTACTTTTTAAACTAATATACTAATATACAGTATAAATATGTATTCCATCTGAACTCCTGAATTAATTTTACACATATATAAATAAATAAAACATAAACTTTGTTTCCGTCCATCAGCGCCCCCTCAGGCCGCTCGGTGTCACTGCAGAGCTCAAAGCTCATAAACCAGGTAAGCAGCAACTCACCTTACACTGTGACAGGTGATGTGACGTTTAATGTGTGTAAATACTCAACTACAGTTTTTTTCTAATATACCAATTAAAATAATTTGTAAATATGCATTCCATCTAAAATAAATTAATTTTACACATATACACATGAATAGAACATACAAACTACACATGAACATACACAAACTTTGTTTCCGTCCATCAGCGCCCCCTCAGGCCGCTCGGTGTCACTGCAGAGATCATAAAGCAGCAGGTGAGCACTCACCTGTCTGGAAGGCGTACACGCTGTCTTTGTGTTGGCAGGTAAGGACGACCACCGTCCACCTGAAGCCGCCGGCGGACATCTTTCTCCGGCTCTTGGCTCGGTGTCGTCCTGATGATCTGTGACGACGTCCACGGATCAAACGCACGAGCTGGGGGGCGGCGGCGGGAGGATACAGTCATACGATTGGTGCAGCTCGCACTGCGTCATCATGCTAACAGCGTCATACCTGAAGCTAACGCTGTAGCAGTTTGTTTCACGTTAAATCAAACGAGCTGAAGAGTTCCGGAGCTACAGTCAGACTTCTTTACCGACCACCGGCCTGCTCTGCTCCGTACGCAAACAAACCGCGTTTGATTTCCCACCCTGCGCCTCTCAGAGAGGCGGGTAACTCTTTCATAAAGGCAGCTAGTTTAGCGGGTAGCTAACTGCTCTGTGAAGTTTGGACCTGACTGCGCGTGACTTCAAGATCTCGCGAGATCACGAAACAAAACAAACAGTTTGACGTCTTCAGATGATTTTACTGAGAAATAAACTCATTTTTATGAAGTCTGCCTCCTTTTTTAGAAATTTAATGTAATTAATTCATTTTGTAATTTACAGAAATGTCTCTACGGAAGCCATCAGTGTCCATTATACTAATAAAACCAGCTGATTCAGCTGATAATCAAACTGCAGGAAGCTTGGCTCAGATTATTTCCTGTCAACAACAGATGAGTTGTTTTAATACATTTCTGTCTGTGTTGTGTTTTCATCATAAACATTCATGTTTATTATAAAGGGTATGGATGGATTTAACGTTTATTTCTGTGGTTGTTGCTCAGGAACCACAGATGTGTGTTTGACCTGATGGTCACATGATGATCATTAACCATGAACACATGATGAAAACAGCTGATTGTTTCTGAAAGGTCTCATTAAAGACGACAGTCTGCAGGTTAAAAACATAAAAAAGTTTAATGAACTATACAAAGTGAATTCATCAGGAAGTATATACAGATGTACATTAAAATGAGGTGACGCAAACACGAGCGACAGTCAAAGATTCACATTCAGGTGGACTCATGGTCTTCAGTCGTCGTCCTCGTCCTCAGCAGGCAGCGGTCTGGATCTGAGAGCACAGAACACACCGGGTCAGCGATGAGGGAACCAAAGGAAACTTTACACTGTCACATCATTTACTGTCCAACTCAAGTGGTAAGATTGACCTGACAGTTCATCTTCATCTGACACCTGAATTCAAAAGTATAACCAGAACTTTACAACCATCTGCAGTAAACTGAACTAAACTGTCCAATCAGGAAGCTCAGGTTACTCAAACATTCTTATAAACTTTAAGTACCACCAGGTCACCTCCATCGTCTTCCCTCTGCACAGTGAGACACCAGGGAGGTTAACGTGATCTGATCTTAAAGTCCAAATCTGACCAAAACCAAACCAGACGACTGGAGCTGAAACATTCAGATTAAACCCTGAGAGATCAGATCTATAGATCTAATATAAATAATCAGTGATGAAACTCTGGATGAGCCTCATTTCAGAACTTATTTCTTCTTTGACTAAAAATATTAAATACATCAAAAGCTGCTAATTTACTGTTTAAGTTTTGAATTCTTAAATCAAACTATTTGAAAATGTCACCTTTAACCAACCAAACGATTCATCAAGAAAATAATCGACTCATTATCTAATAAAATAATCATTGCAGTCTCAGACGAGTCTGATCATGAATCTTTACATTTCAGACATGTTTCATGTAAATATTGTGACCTAACGTGGCGGGTGAACATACTTCCTGCTGGCCTTAGACATCCCGCTGCCTCCGGCCTCTTCATCATCCTCCACCTCGTGGGGCTTCTGGTTCTCCTTCTCGGGCTTCCTCGGGGGACCGCCGAAGAAGTCACCGATGCCTTTCTGCCAGGTCGGCGTGGGACGAGGACACACCGGATTACCGCCGGCATATTTGCTCTTCGCTGTGAATACAAAAAAAAAACAAAAAAAAACACATAACCTCAATATACCAGCGCCATCATATCATCTACACTCTGTGTGTGTGTGTGTGTGTGTGTGTGTGTGTGTGTGTGTGTGACTGACCAGGTGTGCCGCACTGGCTGCTGGAGGAGGAAGAGGAGGAGTTGGCTGAACTGGAGCCCAGAGACTTCCGGGGTGCAGAAGCTGCAACAGCTGCAGACACATTGAACACAGTGATGACTGGGTGTGTGATAAAAACATTAACGTGGATGTGGAACAACAATAACTGACAAACAGTGACTGAAGCAGTGGGACTGCACCCTGTTGGAGAGTTGTGGAAGAGTAAACTCTGATATAATAATAATATTTAAACTGGGTCTTTAAACGCAACCATTCCTGCACCAGTAAAGTTCATTTATTATTCATATCAGAGCTGCACGGCGGGTCAGTTGTATGCCGAATCCACCACATGATCATTCAATTTAAGTAAATATGATCAGTCATGTCCTGTTACACGTGTACCGTCGACGATCATCAATAACTTCTTAAATTATGTAACTTTTTAATGAGGTCTGGTACAAAGTCCGCACAAAGACGCACTGTGGCGCTAAAAACTGGCGCCAGTTTGCAGAAAGCAAGACGCTAACGTCTGTAAGAGACGAAATAAAATGTCATCTCATCAGACAGGATCAGATTATTAAACCACAGCTATCATATTTACACACAGCACCACTTTATTCTGTTTTTTAATGATCAGGAGCCGCAGCTTCAACCAGCCTCCGTGTTGGCGGGAGCCTGTTGTTGAAGACTAGTCCTGGATTTAAACAGTCGACGTGTGCGTACAGTCCTGACATGCTGACATTTAGATTAATTTAACAAAAAGTCACATCACTGATATCAAACTGAAGTCCTGTGGGAGACAATTGTCTCACTCTGCCCGCCTTGTTTGGCTCAGTGCGCTCCCGCCTCGCCAGACTCCATGCTAACACAGCTACACACGAGCATAAATTAGCCGTTTTATGCTAAACTCGACATGAACGTCCGTCCTGTGTTACTGTACCTTTTCTGTACGACCCGGGAACACTGTCGGCTTTAGTCCTCACCATACTGGCAGCGACCTGAACAGTCAAAAGATGTTTCAACACCGACCACACGCACCGAAGTGACCGAGCTGAAGAGTCCCGCCTCGGTTTAAAAAGAACAGCGGATGGGGCGGGAGATTTCTTCTTCTGCTGCTCCTGTTATATTATGGTAAAGACTAAGCAACCAACGATGTAACGCTGCCCCCTTCAGGTAGATCGGTGTAACTGCAGCCTTTTAACAGCGTTATAAACAAATAAATCTGCATCGATTTTTTAAATTATTTTAACCGTTATTAAGCGTTTAATATTGGTTATGTTTATAATATCAAAATCATATTTATTTGTAAAAGTCAGCCCCAAAAAAGTTTGTACTTTTTGTCCCTCCCGGGTCTCCGTAGTGGCGGTTTCTCGGCTCTGTCGGCGGATCATCACAAAACAAACCAGCTTCAACAACTCAACATTTATCTTTCCCGGTACGTATGACGCGTTTTTACAGAGCAGCTTCAAACGTTTGAACCGTCCCCGTTAAGTCTCCGTTAGTTTCCGGTGCTTTCAGCTCGTTTTGTGGCTGTTCGGTAACTTTTGAACCGGCTGTCATCTGTTAGCTTAGCATAGCTGCTGCTGCTGGTTAGCGGCCTGTTTAAACTGGTTCAGCTGGTCAACTTTTACCGAAAACATCCGAGAGTCAGCCGATGACAGCCGAAGCTGTCCTGTCCGTTACCTGTCCGTTACCTGTCCGTTACCTGTCCGTCACCTGTCCGTTACCTGTCCGTTACCTGTCCGTCACCTGTCCGTCACCTGTCCGTTACCTGTCCGTCACCTGTCCGTTACCTGTCTGTTGTTGTCTGTTATCAACGGTTCAGTCTGTCTCTGTCACCTGTTGCTCTCATGTTAAGATGTCTACACGTCATTTAAGCGTGCACGTACACACCTGTCTGTCCTCAGACTCTGCAGGTAGGGACAGACAGGTGATAGATGTCTGTACATGTATGAAGAGGGTTCAGGAGGACGTCACGTCCTGTCCACCGTGGACACCTGGAGGAGGAACACCTGATGTTGGTGTGACTCACACAGTCCTTCTTCCTGTCAGACCATCAGGGCTGCAGATTCACGTTGAGTCTATCAAACATGTCTGAGCTCAGCGTGACGAGCACCTTCCTGTAAATCGATTATTGATTTTCTGATGTGCGTCTCCAGGCGTCGTCATGGACGAGGTGACCCGCCTGGTGTCGACAGGAGACACCGTGAAGATCTGGGATGCCGTTTCCATGGCACCGCTGGAGCAGTTCAACCCGCACAGCGTCAGCCACCCGGTGGCCCAGGCCTGCTGGAGCTCCAACAGTATCCTGATCAGTCGAGACTGTGTGACACTTTAAAAAGTCAATTAAACAATAAAATTATAGAGGTATTCAAAGAGTTGCTGACATCGTGAATCCTCTGATGTAACACACTCATATCTGAAGCGGCCTTGACCACTTCTCTCAGATCAGTACCTGGTGAGTGCGAGCAGCAGCGGAGACAAACTCGTGGTCTCCAGCCTCAAGTCGACTCCCGCTCCGGTGGTGGAGCTGGCCGACGGGGTGAGTGGACAAAACTGTCTCATCATCATGACTGCAGCAGGAACGAACCTTTGTACACACATGTCTCCATGTTTCCTCTCTCATGTCGGCTCTTTGTTGATGTCGTTCAGAAAAAACAAACCCGAGTGTGTCTGAGTTCGTCGTCTCAGTTTCTGGTCAGTGGAGGTCTGGATCACTGTGTTCACATCTGGGACCTGAAGACCAAGAGACTGCACCGCTCGCTGAAGGTAAGAGCAGACGAACACCTCATGGTGTTTAGTTCTGACCTGTAATGTGACGTCTGTCTGTCTGTCTGTGTGTCTGTCTGTCTGTCTGTGGTCAGGACCACAAAGAAGAGGTGACCTGTGTGTCCTTTAACGCCAACGACAGCTACATCGCCTCCGGCTCCACCAGTGGAGATCTGGTCCTCCACAGTCTGACCACCAACCTGTCAAGCAAAGCCTTCGGACACGGCAGCAACCAGGTCAGTTTGATTTCTGGAAAGCTGCTCTGAGATCAGCGGACGTCACTCTAACAGAGCTGTCTCGCCTTCAGCCCGTCCACGACCTGAGGCTGTCCGCCCTGAAGCGCTCCCTGCTGGGCAGCGTCTCTGACAGCGGCACCGTGGTCCTGTGGGACTCCAACACCCAGAAGGAGATCCACGTGTTTGACAGCGCCCACAAAGCCCCGGGCTCCGGCCTGGCCTTCTCCCCCGCCAGTGAGCTGCTGGTGGTCAGCGTCGGTCTGGACAAGAAGATCGTCTGCTACGACACGGCGAGCAAGATGTGAGGCCGACGAGACGCCATTTCAGTCTACACTCGTCCTCGTACAAACAGTTTTACATCACGTGTGTTTGTGTCCGCAGAGTCCTGAGGTCCATCCGGGTCGACAGTCCGCTGACCTCAGTAGACTTCACTCTGGATGGTACCGGTCTGGTCGTTGGATCAACTCAGGGGAAGATCTACCAGTACGACCTGAGGAACTCCAGCGCCCCCACCAGGATCACTGTGGCACATAAAACCTCCGTCACCTGCCTGCGCTTCCAGAGCAACAGCAGCAGACACAAGGTACCAACAGAACAGGACCGGTTCTGACAGGAAGTCAGACGCAGAAATGACCTGGTTGATTTTCAAAATAAAACACAGTGGGCAAACTGTTTAACTCTGTAGCTACTTCCTCATGGTTGAAGCTCATAAACCAGAAAAATCTGAGCAAGTTAACAAAGTCTGGAGACAAAAACGTTCCTGAAACGTTCCTGAAACGTTCCTGAAACGTTCCTGGTGGGAAATGAAGTAAAGTCAGTAAATTATTCACATCATGGACCACACATTCATTTGTTCTGTCTGTCTCCAGTCCAGTAAACTGAGCTCCACCAAGATCAGCAGCACCAAGAGATCCTCAACCAAGCTGTTAAACAGCCAGTCAGACTCCGCCCCCAGCACAGGCCCCGCCCCCCACAGACAGGTGACGAGTACAGGTCGGTTTGATCATTACGTAAGGTCACAGCAGGTTGTGAAGTTCTGTACAGAATGACTCTGTAAGCACAGTGTTTGTCCTGCAGGGGGCGCTGCTGCCGACCTGACCCGGGAGGCTGAAGGCCAGCAGGGCAGCGAGCAGCTTCCTGTCGTGGAGAAGTTCAGCAGCATCGGACGGAACAGTCTGGACGTCTTCTCTCCGGCTCGGGAAGGTCAGACCTGATGATGCCTTCACTGCCGCTGCTAAACTGTAGTTCACAACAGCACTATGAGCTAGATATACTTCTGACCACTCCCATCAGTGATGTCATAACCCCGTCATGATTCCACTTTGTGACGTCGTCTTCCTGTCCTCCTGTCTTTGTCCAGACTCTAGGACCCAGGGGACGGCAGGAGACACTCCGTTTGGAAGAACACACGGTACAAACAGGAAGTCACTTTGAGTGGGTCAGAGCGATGATGCTTCTCGACTGACCGTCATGTTTGTTTCCATAGTTACCAGTTTGGAGATGCTGTCCAGAGAAGGGGAAGGTCAGCAGGTCGTCGGCCGGGCTAGTCTGGACGTCTTCTCCCCCGTCAGAGAAGGTCAGTCCTTCTTTAGTCTGCTGGTCTCTGCTGGTCTCTGCTGGTCTCTGCTGGTCTCTGTCTCTCAGCATTCTTGTCATAAACGCTGACTCGTGTTTCAGACTGTCTCAGTATTCTGGTCATAAACGCTGACTCGTGTTTCAGACTGTCTCTCAGCTGCTGGCTCTCAGCGTAAGACTCCTCTGGGAACTCCTCTGGTCGGCTCTGCAGGTCGATGTTACAGCCCGCTGTCCACCTTCCAGACGCCTCCACCAATCAAAGAAGAGGAGCCGGCCTCTGCCGCAGCAGCTGAACCATGTGACCCCAGAAAGGTGCTGACCTCTGACCTCACACTGTGTTCACAGCATGACTCAGCATAATTTAATGTCATGTACGTGTTGATTGACAGTTCGACAAGGCCAGCAGCTCCAGCCTGGAGGGGGAGGGTCAGACCACGCCCACATCATCCCAGCAGACCAATCACAGTCAGCTGGCCCCGCCCTTCTTCACTCCAGAACCCAGCCTCAGGAGAGCCAATGGTATTCAAGCTCAGCTGAGCTACGACTCACCTGTCCAGGTGGCTCCACCCACCACCGCAGCAGGTAAAGAAGAACCACACTGCCAGAGTCGAGGGTTCGATACCTCACGCCATGTGTCTTAAATATCTCACTGAGCTGAAAGGGTGGACCAGAGTTTAACGAGCTCATCAGGAGGAACGCTGACCAGAAGGAAGTGATTCATTTAGTCAGCATGACGTGACGTGACGTGACGTGACGTGACGTGACGTGACATAACATGACATAACATGACATAACATGACGTGACATGACGTGACATGACGTGACATGACATAACGTGACGTGACGTGACGTGACGTGACATAGACATAACATGACGCATGACGTGACGTAACATGACATAACATGACTAGGGCTGGGACTTTAACGCGTTAATTAAGATTAATTAATTACACAAAAATTAGCGCGTTAAAAAAATTGACGCATTTTAATCGTATTTATTTTTGCACCGCGGAACGTTTCTCACTGGATGAGTTTCAGACGGACCGATTGTACTGGAGCACCAACTAACGCGCATGAGTTCGGTTCAGACAACAACAAACCACAGTGGCACAGTGAACATGAACAAAGAAGCTGATGTGACCGCGTTGGTTGGCGTGACGTGACGTGACGTGACGTGACGTGACGTGACGTGACGTGACGTGACGTAACATGACATAACGTGACGTGACATGACATAACATGACGTGACGTGACATGACATGACGTGACATGACATAACGTGACATAACATGACGTGACGTAACATGACATAACATGACGTGACGTAACATGACATGACGTGACATAACATGACATAACATGACATAACATGACGTGACATGACATGACGTGACATGACGTGACATAACATGACATAACATGACATGACGTGACGTGACATAACATGACGTGACATAACATGACATAACATGACGTGACATGACATGACATAACGTGACATGACGTGACATAACATGACATAACATGACATAACATGACGTGACATGACATGACGTGACATAACATGACGTGACATAACATGACGTGACATAACATGACATAACATGACATGACATAACGTGACGTGACATGACATAACATGACGTGACATGACATGACATGACATAACGTGACATGACATGACGTGACGTGACATGACATGACATGACATGACATAACGTGACATAACATGACGTGACATAACATGACGGGCGTGACTAACATGACGTGACATGACATGACATAACGTGACGTGACGTGACATAACATGACGTGACATAACATGACATAACATGACATAACATGACGTGACATGACATGACGTGACATAACATGACGTGACATAACATGACATAACATGACATGACATAACGTGACGTGACATGACATAAC
Source organism: Argyrosomus regius (assembly GCA_946959425.1). Classification (NCBI taxonomy): domain Eukaryota; kingdom Metazoa; phylum Chordata; class Actinopteri; family Sciaenidae; genus Argyrosomus; species Argyrosomus regius. The sequence goes on along the minus strand of OX336886.1, from coordinate 745,776 downwards.
ATGACGTGACATGACATGACATGACATAACGTGACATGACATGACGTGACGTGACATGACATGACATGACGTGACATAACATGACATAACATGACGTGACATGACATGACGTGACGTGACATAACATGACGTGACATAACATGACATAACATGACGTGACATAACATGACGTGACGTAACATGACGTGACATGACGTGACGTGACGTGACGTGACATAACATGACGTGACATAACATGACATAACATGACATGACATAACGTGACGTGACGTAACATGACATAACGTGACGTGACGTGACGTGACATGACGTGACATAACATGACGTGACGTGACGTGACATAACGTGACATAATGTGACGTGACATAACATGACGTGACACAGAACCGGGTTCTGGTTTCTAACGGTACCGTGTGTACCTTCAGGTCCGGCTCTGTCGGCGGCTGTTTCCTCCTCGCTCTCTCAGAACATCGCAGACGTGGTTGGACAGGCCGGAGCTGCTCCTCTCACCTCGCTGCAGATCCACTTCATCCAGAACATGATCCATGAGACTCTGGAGGACTTCAGGTCGGTGCTCCTTCAACATATGTTCTATGTTCTGACATGAACGGAGGGATCTTAACGGTGTCGTGTTCTTCTCTTCAGGGACGCCTGTCACAGAGACATCGTCAACCTGCAGGTGGAGATGGTCCGACAGTTTTACATCCAGCTGGTAAGAACCATTGTGAGCTCTGCATCTCTGTGTTTGGTACCGATGGAGCGCTCCGCTCTAACCCGTGGATGCTTCATGTTGTTTCAGAACGAGATCCACGGTCTGATCGAGAAGTACTCCGTGAACGAGTCTCTGGTGGAGGAGATCGAGAGGCTGAAGGAGGAGAACCGCAAGCTGAGGACCAACTACTGACCCTCTGCCCTGAGTTCAGCCTGCCAGGCTGCGCCTCCTCCCTGACTCCTCCGTCAGGTTTGAACTATCGTCTGCCAGTCGCAGCACGGTGAGCCTGATTCACACAGCCAAAGAGAGAAACACTGCCTTCCTGTTGAAGAGGACAAACCGCTGCCGTCTCTTCTTCACTGCCTCTCTTCAGTCGGACTGTCGAGGCTGAACAGCAGCAGCGCCTCCTGGTGTTCAGGACGAGTGCAGCAGCAGCGCAGATGTGAGTGAAGTGAAGCGTGTCAGAGTTTGTAGAACATCAGCAGCTGTTCACGTGTGCCTGTATCATGTTTTTATTCATTTTGTCTAAATAATAAAATTCATATGAAATAAAACAAGAACTCAGTGTTTGTTATTCACACTGTAACACCGCGGTGGAGCTACAGTGCAGCAGTGGGCAAAACTACAAATTCCTCAGAATTGTAGTTCAGCAGACATTCAGGAAGTATTTTAACTCTGTAAGTCGGTGTGCGCATGTGCGAAAGCCGTTTGTTGTCGGTCTGGGTGGATTACTCTGCGTGCGTTACTCTTTGGCTGTTTACACGGAGCTCGTTACATACAAAGCTCGTTACATTAGTTTAAAGTAACGTCACTGATTACAAAGCTCGTTACATACAAAGCTCGTTACATTAGTTTAAAGTAACGTCACTGATTACAAAGCTCGTTACATACAAAGCTCGTTACATTAGTTTAAAGTAACGTCACTGATTACAAAGCTCGTCGTAAATGTGACGTCACTCGGTAAACTGACTCTGTGGTGGCGTTAGCTCACGAAGCTAACGGAGCTAGCGCAGAAAGTTCATCCAGCTGTGAGCAGGTAAGACAACACCTGTACTAACGTCACCGACAACACGTTACCTGCGCGTGTCCACGGTGGAGCAGTCTGCTGCTCGTTTCACCGTCAACCGGCGACGACAACCGACATTTAACAAGCTGTTAGCTGCTAGCATAAACACCTGACTGGTTAAAGTATTTAAAGTATTAATACTTGAAATACTTGAGGATTACTCTGATACAACAAGTACTTTAAGTACTGAACTGAACACTGCTCTGTCACAGCTGAATAATAATGAACAAGTTTTATTTTCAGTAATTAAAAACTAAATCTGTTAAACAGTAACAAAGTACTCATGTGAAGTACCTCCAAACTGAACAGTACTTCAGTTAATGTACTCTCAAATCAATACTAAGTATTAATCATGGTTCCTTGAAATCCTTGAAAGTTTGTGAGTTTGAGAGAAATCCAGTCCTGGATCATTGAAAGTGCTTGATTCGTTTATTTTCTTCACATCAGTAAATTTAAAGTCAGTTTAATGATTAACCTTGATCTGTGTCTGGAATTTGGTGGAATAGGGCCTTGAAAGTCCTTGAATTTAATGTAAGGAACCCTGACTCATGTTCTCTGTACGTTCTCTGTACGTTCTGCAGCTCATCACTCATGGCGAACCCTCTGAGGTCTGAAGTTGTTCGACTTTATAAAAATGTGAGTTTGTGTTTTTACATTAAGTGAACGTTGAATTCATCACAGTGAAAGTACACCTGTCCACCAGGTGTGTACATACACCTGGTGTACACACACCTGGTGGACAGGTGTGAAGGGAAGTCTGTCAACATGTTTTAAACGGAGTGACATAAAATCACGTCCAGTCACATTTCTTTATTCTTGTTTCATGAATGTTAAACTGAGAATCAGCTGATCCATCTGTGAAACAAATCATTCATTTATGATGAGGTGATATTCAGTGTACTCTGAGTACTCTGATCGCAGTAGAAATACTGTCAGCAGTTGAATGTACTGTATATTTCACCGTATGAAATAATTATACAGATTTATGAATTCTGTTCAGTCTGAATGTTTTTCCTTTGAGATGAAGTCGAGTGGAAATATTACAAAGGTTCTAATAAATATTACAGAAGTACTCGAGTAAATGTACTCAGTTACTCGAGTTGCTGACGTCAAAACAAAACAACAAAATAAAGTTTGAAAGTTTTACAACAAAAGATTTTTAATTTTGTCCAATAAGATGAAAACGATGAAATAATGACGTCACGAGTGTGTAGAGAAATCAAAGTTACTTCTGGAAACTTTATTTGTCCTGATAAAAACTGGAACGAGCAGCTCGTCATCGTCTCCGTCGTCTTCCTCCACAGCTCCTCCACCTCGGCCGTGAGTATCCCAAAGGAGCCGATTACTTCAGGGAGCGTCTGCGAGCGGCCTTCTCCAAAAACAAGAGCGTGCAGGAGCCCGAGCGGATCAAGGAGATGATCGCCCGCGGAGAGTACGTGGCCCGAGAGCTCGAGGCGCTCTACTACCTGAGGAAGTACAGAGCCATGAAGAAACGCTACTACGACGAGTGACACGCCGAGTGACACGCCGAGTGACACAACGAGTGACACGCCGAGTGACACGCCGAGTGACACGCCGAGTGACACGCTGAGTGACACAACGAGTGACATGCTGAGTCCACGAGCACACGGACAGGAAGGAGTCCAAACAGACCAACAAATAAAAAAATAATGAAAGAGCAGCTTTAAGAGTTTTTCCTGAAGTCTGACAGAAAAATCAAAAGATACTGACAGGAAGTGACCCCAGGGAGGTCAGAGGTCAGAGGGGCGGGGCCAGAGAGCCTCCGTCTGCCAGGTTAGCTCTGCAGATGGGACAGGTGGTGTTATCCTGTGAGGACAAACACATCAGTGAGTCAAATGTTCTTTAAACGTTCATCAAAGGTTTGAAATGACTGAAGCAGAGCCTCACAGCGATCACGACTCATTATTAACTCGTTAAAGCAGCTACACGTCACATATTTACTGGATTACATCATGCAATGACCAGGGGTGCGGTCCAACAGTCAGTCTGTTCATGAAGGTTCCTCACTGAAGTGTTAATGCGTCCGCCATGATAAGAGCTGTTTGAATCCTCTAACTGTTAGGAAAGGAGCTTCAATGCTTCCTTTATTATCTCCTTTAGCATAGGATACACCGAGCATCCTTTAGGAAAGGAAAGGAGGTGCAGCCTCCCACAGTTCCTTAAAATGGACGCAGCGTTCAGTCATTAAAACCATCAGTGTGTTTAAACAGTGTGATGCAGCCTGCAGCAGAGAGCGTGTGAATATGAACATACGTGTTGACGTGATGTCAAACTTTGATCATGAAGTGTGTTCTGTTGTTGACTGTGGAGCTGCGTTCACACACAGAGTACAAACTGTTTGTAACTGTGACATCCAGCGTCCTGCAGATCATCATGAAGTTACCGTTGCTGATTAATCATATATCTTTGCCATAACTTGCTAATATGTTTCTATATGAGTGGACAGGAGGGTGAGCGACCATACCAGCTAACAAACACTTCATCTGACTTCTGTGACAGGTGGACAATATTCATTTATTATTTGAACGCTGACGTTGATGATGAAGTCACATTTTTCACCGGGTTGTCCACGTTTATATTTCCTGCATGAAACAACACGGTCAGAGCGCACGGGGAGTATCTAGGAAGTATCTCAGATGAGCGTTTTGTAGTCCATCTTCTGGACTTTGTAGTTTTACCACAGATCACGTCAATAACATTCGCCGTCGCTTCATGACGTAGTCTAGTGTGAGAGCAGTCGTCTTCTCCTAACTCCTTATCACCTCTCCTTCACATCTGTCCTTATGACCTTGTGACGTTTTCCATAGAGATCGAGGAAAAGTGGTTAGGAAAAGTGGTTAGGAAAGGACTTAGGAGCTATTTTTTTTGACTATTCGACCGTACCCCATGTGATGTCATCAGATGTCACCAAGTTCAGTGAAATCACGTGACATGATCATGTGACGCTCCAGTGTTCTGAATTTGGATGTCGCTGTTCCTTTAAACATGAAGGAGGCGGGGCCTGCAGCATGTGACCAATCATAGGCATGGACAGTGAACAGGAAGTGTAACATTAAAGACATTAAAAGGTTCTGTTGGACTCTCGAGTCTCCAGAACCTTCAAATCAAATCTACAGACGGTTCATACCAGAGTCTTCATGCTAAGCTAGGCTAGGCTAGGCTAAGCTAAGCAGCTATATATTTAGCGTTCAGACATGAGAGTGATCTGTGGATCAGAACTCGACCCGTTACCTTTAACCACCTGTCGATGCACTGGACGTGGTAGTCATGGAAACAGGGCAGCATCCTCAGCTTCTCCCCGTCAGCGTAGTCACAGAAACAGATCTGACACCTGTCAATCAATCAATCAACCAATCAGCAGACAGACAGACAGAGACATCAGGAGCAGTGAACACTGAGGTCCAGGCTCTGGTTCTGGTCCAGCTGTTGGACTCACTGAGTGTTTCCCGCTCCGGTGGCCGTCTGGAACGTTTTGGTGGGAAATCTCTGGATCTCGCTGCGACTCAGCTTCCTGGACACAACGGCTCCTTGTCGCTCCTCGAACGCCAGCAGAGCCTGAAAGAGCAGACGACACGTCAGGTGACGCGTCAGGTGACTGCGTGATGTCACGACGACGCTCACTGAGCATGCTCAGACAGTCACCTCGTAGTCGTTTCCCTGAACGTCTGCTGAGAACTCAGCCGCGGCGTTCCTCCTCCTGCCCCGCCCACGTCTCCTACGCTGACCAATCAGATCTGTGTAAACAGACACTTTCGTTCAGAATTTAAAGCACACACATTGTTACCGCGGTAACCACAGGTAAAACGCCGATGATCTCACCGTCTTCGAAGCCATTCTGAGGAGAGGCGGCAGCAGCAGCAGCCAGGAAGTGAGGTAAGCTGGACTCCATGAAGGACAGGTACTGCAGAGGAACAGTTATTACATCACTTCCTGTTTACAAATGCTAACTGAATTCTACTTCCTGTTTGATTGAGACTCACCCTGTGATGGCTCTGATGATGATGATGATGATGATGGTGCTGGTGGTGCTGGTGTCGGCTGTGTGCCTCCTCCTGGTCAAACTGGGCCTGAGTGAACAGAGAGCATCATGTTGACTCTGTACAGGTGTGTGTGTGTGTGTGTGTGTGTGTGTGTGTGTGTGTGTGCAGGTGGAGTTTTACCTGCAGGCTTCGAGCCAGCGCCTCGTCTTCCTCTTCCTGTGCCGAGCGAACCACGGCCTCGTCATCGTCACTGATGACGATCTCCTCTGGAGCTGAAGGACAGACTGAGTTATTACAGGAAGAAGAAGTAAAGAAGTAGAGGAGTAAACGTCTCCTCGTCTCCTCGCCTCCTCACCTGTTGACGTGCTTCCTTGCTCGTTGTTCAGCCACCTCCTCTCCTCTGCTGTCAGGAAGGACAGAGAGTCGGAGGCGGGTGGAGCTGGTGGAGGTGAGGGCGACGCTGACGCTGTCGGACTTTGCCTCCTCCTCCGGTCGAAACACGTGTGACTGCCTTCGACTGTGACGCCCGACACCTCCACTTCCTCCTCTGACGCTGGTGTGAGGTAGGAAGAGGAGGAGGAAGAGGACGACGACGACGAGGAGGACGAGGAGGAGGAACAGGATCCGGTTGCCACCGGGTCGTCAAGCCAGCTGTTCAACTTCCTGAGAGAGGAAGCTGGGAGGAAGCCGCCGCTCTGCTCGGCCCTCGCCGCCACCAGACGCCGACGCTTGGACTTCTGCGAGAAACCTCGCTCATCGCTGACGGACAGTTCTGGTCCTGGAGATCCACCGACCAGGCGAGCTCGTCTCCTCCGCTTGCCGAGCTGAGGACTGAAACAGAACCAAGGAGACACACTCAGTGTGTGTGTGTGTGTGTGTGTGTGTGTGTGTACGGTGTGTGTGTTCATGGTCATGTGACGTGAACTCAGATTTTTACTGATGGTCACATGACCTCTGTTTACTTTATGACTGATGATGATGTCGTTGATGACCAATGAGACGCTCACTCTGCCTGGAAACACACTGAGTGTGTGTGTGTGTGTGTGTGTGTGTGTGTGTGTGTGTGTGTGTGTGTATCTGTAGAACTGACACCTGTGCAGTCAGGACAAAGGCGGGTCTTACCTGGGGGTTTCCGGGACGATGATGGACAGGTCGTGGTAGAGGACGTCAGCCGGGTCCAGCAGGCAGCCTCGGTTCAGACCTCCGGGACTGTCCGGCTCAGACGAACCGGGACTGTCCGCACACGGTCCATCCATGTTCGGCTCTGTGACACACACACACACACACACACACACACACACACACACACACACGGAGCTCATTAAAGTCTAATCAAAACAAACATCTGATTATGTAAATGAGCGCGGGAAAGCGTGAAGAGTGAAGACATAAATAAGGAAGTCAGTGTTAGCACAGTTAGCTTCAGAGCTAACCAAAGTGTCTACAGACTCACAAACGGCAGAAATCAGTTAGAAATCAATCAAACTTCATCGATTCTGATTAACATAACGTCATGAACGTGACGTGAGATCAACTTACCGTTTAAACGTCCGGTGTTTGTGCTCTGTCGGTCCGTTACCGGAGCGATCCGTGCCGAGTCACAACAGGAAGTGCATTTCAAAACAAGAGCGGGGACTTCCGGTGTCACACCGAAAAGTACCGAAGGTTCCCCCCGTGTTTACATCCGCCTCAGGTTCGACACGCGGGAATGGAATTAAAAAAAAATAAAATAAATTAAAATAAAATAAATTAAATTAAACTAAATTAAATTAAATGCTCTCTTATGACCAAACAACATAAAAAATAGAAGTGTCAGACTGAAAATGAAACATGAAGCTAAAATAGAATTATAATTCTGATGATGTTTATTTGTTTTTTGTTCTGTTGTAACTATATAAACATTAAAAAAACATTGAAATAACATTGTTGATTTTGTGTTTTTATTAAACTGATATTTTGGACACGTGTTCATATTTTCAGACAAAAACCTTTGATTGGTTGTGAATTGGTTTGTCTTCAGGTCGTGTCTTTCCGTCAGACATCAGACCAGAGGGTGGAGGCTGCTACCCAGCATGCATCAGGGCTCCACCTGCACCATGGTTTCAGTCATGTGATATTCAGTTTGAGTCACAGAGTCACCTGGTTTCAGTGAAGTAATCCAGTTTAATCTGCATCATTCATCGATCAGGAGACATTTTTGTAGTTTTCTTTTGTAGTCTGCTCTGCAGCATAACGACATAACTTCACATTTAAAGTTATTAAACTGAATTCATCTCAACACCTGGCCGTACAGAAACAGAAACATCTTTAATGAGTTTGTTAACGCGCCGTCCCATCGTTATGGTAACATGAACTCAAACAGCTGATCTCAGAACAGACAGTCATCAGAGATACACCGACGTGAACGTGAACACAAACGGCTCTGCGAACGCACAACCATGACAACGCTGCAGGATTACAACAGTAACCACGGTAACTGAGGAAACAGGAACCGGCTCCGTTGCCGTGGTAACAGCGGTCTAGAACAGCATGGACTGCAGGGACTTCCGGACTGTGGCCATCTCCTGCTGTTGCTGTGGAAACAAACAAACGACCTGCTGAGTCAGTCAGCCTCAACTAACGCTTACCAACAGCTGTGAATCAGTCACATGACTCACCGTGTCCATGAGGATCTTCTTCTGCAGCGTGGCCATCTCCTTCCTCAGCTCCTGTTGCGCCCCCTGCAGGAACGCGTCGTGGCTCTTCTCCATGTCCTCCATGTTCTGCAGCAAACACAGTTTGACCCGGTGTCAGAGCTCACGTCTCGCTTCCTTCTTTAATCTATGAAGTCAGCGTGTTCACGTGTTTGTCTGCAGGTTATTGTACAACATATGAAAACGTCACACGTGCTCACCTTGACAAACTGCTCGTACAGCTCTCTGACCGTCTTCAGCTTCTGGTTCTGAACCATTCGGGCCTGCTGCAGGATTTTCAGCTGCTGTCTGAACAGATTCTGTGAGACGGATCAGATTCATCAGGACAAGCTGTCAGTGAACACTTCAAATACTTTAACATCATACGTTTAACATGTTACAGCCTCCATCAGCCCACAGCTGCATCACGTCAGAGCTCCGACACTCACAGCATCAAACCTGTGACTGTCCTCACTCTGTCCTCACTCTGTCTTCACTCTGTCCTCACTCTGTCCTCACTCTGTCCTCACTCTGTCCTCACTCTGTCTTCACTCTGTCCTCACCCTGTCCTCACTCTGTCTTCACTCTGTCCTCACTCTGTCCTCACTCTGTCCTCACCCTGTCCTCACCCTGTCCTCACCCTGTCTTCACTCTGTCCTCACTCTGTCTTCACTCTGTCCTCACTCTGTCTTCACTCTGTCCTCACTCTGTCTTCACTCTGTCCTCACTCTGTCTTCACTCTGTCCTCACCCTGTCCTCACCCTGTCTTCACCCTGTCCTCACTCTGTCCTCACTCTGTCCTCACCCTGTCCTCACCCTGTCTTCACCCTGTCCTCACCCTGTCCTCACTCTGTCTTCACTCTGTCCTCACTCTGTCCTCACTCTGTCCTCACTCTGTCCTCACCCTGTCCTCACCCTGTCTTCACCCTGTCTTCACCCTGTCTTCACCCTGTCCTCACCCTGTCCTCACCCTGTCTTCACCCTGTCTTCACTCTGTCCTCACTCTGTCCTCACCCTGTCCTCACCCTGTCTTCACTCTGTCCTCACTCTGTCCTCACCCTGTCCTCACCCTGTCCTCACCCTGTCTTCACCCTGTCTTCACTCTGTCCTCACTCTGTCCTCACCCTGTCCTCACTCTGTCCTCACTCTGTCCTCACTCTGTCTTCACTCTGTCCTCACCCTGTCCTCACCCTGTCTTCACTCTGTCCTCACCCTGTCCTCACTCTGTCCTCCTCTGTCTTCACTTGTCTTCACTCTGTCCTCACTCTGTCCTCACCCTGTCTTCACTCTGTCCTCACCCTGTCCTCACCCTGTCCTCACCCTGTCTTCACCCTGTCCTCACCCTGTCCTCACTCTGTCTTCACTCTGTCTTCACTCTGTCCTCACTCTGTCCTCACCCTGTCTTCACTCTGTCCTCACCCTGTCCTCACTCTGTCCTCACTCTGTCCTCACCCTGTCCTCACTCTGTCCTCACTCTGTCCTCACCCTGTCCTCACTCTGTCCTCACTGTCCTCACTCTGTCCTCACTCTGTCCTCACTGTCCTCACTCTGTCCTCACTGTCCTCACTCCTCACTCTGTCCTCACGTCCTCACTGTCCTCACTCTGTCCTCACTCTGTCCTCACCCTGTCCTCACTCTGTCCTCCTGTCCTCACTCTGTCTCACTGTCCTCATTCTGTCCTCACTGTCCTCACCCTGTCCTCACTCTGTCCCACTGTCCTCACTCTGTCCTCACTGTCCTCACTCTGTCCTCACTGTCCTCACTCTGTCTAACCAATCAAAGAAAGAAGGTAACAAACGTTGAACTTCTCCTCCTGCTCCTCGGCTCGCTGAGCTTCAGACTCCCACTGCTGCAAAGCCGACGACACCTGCTGAGAGTACTGCTGAGTCATCTTCTGCCTGCACACACACACACACACACACACACACACACATTTTTGAGTTACCAGGTCAACAGTCAGCGGGCAATAAAATGTTTGTCAGAGTTCATGTTAGAAGTCAGTTACTCATCCTGCTGAATGATTTTACTGAATCTAACAATGAGATGAATTATTGTGAACTTTGTGTAACATCTGAATTTATTTGTTTGTATTTTATATCAATAATGTTCAGAGTCACTGAAGCTGAACAATCCATGTCGTTCAGTAAAATGTACAGCTGATTTTCAAAGATTCATAAAGTTCATCTGATCATTTCAACTCTCATGTTGTGACTGAGTGATTCATGCTCCATGTTTCATATACTCTCGTGTTGTCGTGGTGTTATCTTTGATCACGTTGTCTCAGTGTTGTGTTGCGTGTGCAGTCGGACCTCTGGCTGTGATAGTTGTTCCACAGCTGCTCCAGTTTCTGTTGACTTCCCTTCATGTAGTTCTTCGTCAGAGACTCCAGACGTTTCTTCTTGGCCTGCATCACCTTACTGATGTCAGCTGGAAGCAAATAAAACACACTGCATACAGCTCTCTGACCCTAACATAGCTGCACACAGCCTTTAAAACACTCATTCAACAGACTTTTACTGATCTCAGAGCAGTTATTACAGGACTGTTAGTATAACTTCACGTTAATGCAAACCTGCAAAGACTACAGTGCACAATAACTGTGATAATGATTATTTTCTAGCTTAATCTGCCCATTATTTTATTGATTAATAATCAACTCAATCATTTGTTCTATAAAATGTCCAACGTGATGTATTTAAATTAGTGCTGTCAAAAATATCGCGTTATTAACGCGTTAACGCAAAACAATTTTAACGGCGTTAATTTTTTTATCGCGAGATTAACGCTCTCTGTGACCTAGTGAACTTGTAGTTTTTTCATAAGCTGTGGCCACTGCTAGTAACGTTAGAAAAACTACAGGATCCAGCTGTAAACCGGAAGCAAAACAATAAGCGCGCCCCACGCTACCGTATTGTGTGGATGTCGAGCACGAGATGCAGAAATGGACGCTGCTAACAAAATTATAAATGGAAAAGTTCGTTAGATAAAAGTTATCTGTGTGTATTGTCGGTGTGAACTGAGTTATCATCGTAGCACATCCAGTCTGAAATACCACTTGATGGCCAAACACACCGGCAATTCAAATTCTCCGCCTCCTCCGCGTCATAACCAGGCGACAATGGATGGATTTATTTTGTATCACCCTGTTTTGAAGGTTGTTGAGGGGGCTGTTTTTGTGACTAGGTATTTATTTTTTTGTCATCTGTTTATTGATAGTGTTGCTTTGTTTGAGATTTTGCTTCAGACGTGAATGGCTGTAACACTACATGTTGTTGTTGTGGTTTGCAATAAAAAAACATTTGCACAAAGCAAGCCTATCCACTTTTCCATGTTGATAAGAGTATTAAAATGATAATTCAAGGGACATTTAGAATAGATAAAAATGTGCGATTAATTTGCGATTAATCGCGAGTTAACTATGACATTCATGAGATTAATCGCGATTAAATATTTTAATCGATTGACAGCACTAATTTAAATGTCTTTTTTTCTACAGGTATTCACTTTAATGTGACATAAAACAGAAGCAGGTGGATCCATGTTTCAGACATTTAACATGAAAAATTACTTCAACGATTCATTTGCTGAGAACTTTTCTGTCGATCATCGCAGCTCTCCTTCAGTGCCAGACAACATTTATCTCAGTTATTAAATCATATTTCAGTCATGAACTCAGCGATGAACACACCTGCACGAAGCTGCTTACCTCCGAATTTCTCCAACATGGAGTGAACTTCATTTCTGAGAGTGCGGAGAGAGAAATGTTACTTTTAGTTCAGCCTGCATAGATGTTAGCTTCTGCGCTGTGCAGCTGAATGAAGCTGTAATAAAACAGTATTAATATGAATTACCCGACAGCACCCGTTGCTCCCTCCTCCACAAAGTCTGCTGCAGGTCTCTTCTTGGCGGGCTTGTCCGCTATCGGAGTTTCATCTTCAACGTTTATCAAAGTTCAGAGTTTGATTAGCTCCTTTATTAGCTCGACTAAAGCTAAAGCTAAAGCTAAAGCTAGCTCCATGTACCTTCTCTGACGTCGTCCTCCGAGCCGCTCAGCTCTTTCTTTTCTCCCTCTTCAGTGAAATCAAACACTTTATCTGATTTTTCTTCTGGGTGTTTTCTCTTCATCTGTCTCCTCGCTGCCGCCATTCTTCCGACCGGATTAAATTTAGCTAGCGACGCTAACTGGATTCTGCTAACGGCGGCTAATGCTACCCAACTCTGCTATCTGCTAATATTAGCTCAGTGCTAAATGCTACTCATTGAGAAACTGACACAAGCTGAATTTAGTTAATTACTGAAATCAAACGGACCTCTATTGTGGCTTCTAGCTTCAGTGTTACTTTCTGTTGCTAAGCTAAACTCAGCTGGTTACAATACAAGCTGAACCGAGCTAAAGCTAACCGAGCTAAAGCTAACCGATCGAGTGTCGTCGAATTTCAGCTCGTTTCCCGCCAAAACCAGGCCGAGGCTCCGCTTTAAAGGAGCAGCAGCACGCACGAGCAGCGCGTCACTCAGGTGTAACAAACACAACACACAAGGACACTGTGAACGACAACAGTAATTATTATTACAGCGCACAGACACGCAACTCTGTATTCCACAGGCAGACATTACCTGCCTTAAAGTTTACCTGTGTTTAAGACAGGCCAACCTTAAAACAGGTCAATGTCAATTCAACAATTAACCAAGCAAATAGTCCACAGATTAATCAATAGTAATAAACATGTTACCTGCAGCTCTGGACTACATATTAATATTTAAAACTTAGTTTGAAACCTGCTTTGAAAAACAAAACACTTACAAACTCGTTCAGTGCTTTTATTTTGAAGGGCACCTCCACAGAACAAAATAAAGTTGTTTTTTTCAGAATAAAAGCATTCATTTAAATTGTAATAAACAATCAGAATTTGTGGACAGTTAAAGTCTCATTACATGATGAATATTTGACAGTCTGATGACAAAATGTTGAGGAACTGAAGAACTGTTTAGCAGATTGATTTCTGCATTCATGACAATTCTTCTTGATGGTGGACGTGAATGTTTTTGTTTTCTTCTCAGTGAGTTGGATCGACTACCAATACTCTAGTGAAGTACAAACTGAAGGTATCTGTACTTTACTCGAGTATTTCCATTGATCTGACAGCTTTAGTTACTAGTTACTTTACAAGTTGGATTTGACATAAAAACATGAAGAACGTTGAAAACATGATGCATCGTAAAGAAAACTAGCCAACAGGATTTACACACTGAGCTTCAACAATTAGTCAATGAATCAATGATTGAGTGATCAGCTGATCGATGCTTGAACTGATTTCTAATCAAACATTTCAGAGTTTCAGCTTCTCATGTGACACTTTTCTGTTTTTCTCGTCTTCAGTGAAACTAAACTGAATCATTTTGAGCTTTGGACAGTTGGTCGGACAAAACAAGACATGTGAAGATGTCACTTTGAGCTCTGTTGAACTGGGACCAAAATATAGAATCAATGGATTCATCCAAATATTGAACCATATCAAAGAGTTCAAAATGAGCTCCACCTCAACCAACTCCAGCAGTAAACTGTCAGAATCATGTAATGACAGAATATAGTATATATACTGGATATCATCACAGAACAGGACACCTGAGCCTTAAACTGACTGAAGAACTGTTGTCAATATTTTTCACACATTTATTTGTACATCATTTTGACATTGTGTCTGACAGTGGAGCTGATCTCAGAGCAGTTCAGACTGCAGCGCTGACAGTCATCTCCACTTGTTGTGATTCCTCCGTCAGTCTCTGCTGGATGAAGCTCTCCTCTCCACTCCACCTCCCAGTAACATGGCCCAGTCAGAGCTGATGCTGCTGCTTCAACCTCTCTGGATCATCAGGACTCAGCTGATCCTCTCTCAACACAAACACCTTTCTCATCACTCACACTTCCATCTGACGAGAGAAGAAGACAGAGAGCAGAAGTCATGAATCAGTGTTTACAGAGACTCCCTCCAATCCTGAAGCCTGTCAGCGTTCTCCTCTCACAGCTTCACTGAGGAAAGCAGCCGCTGAGAAGGTCGGAGGTTTACAGGAAATACTGGATCTGTGCTTTGATACTAACTGTGTTTAGTACAATACTGCTGAGACCAACATGGACTGACTGCAACCCTCTACTGACCTCAGAGTCTGCAGACTGCAGTGTGGACTCTCCACAAGATCAGACAGAAGCTTCACTCCTGAATCCTGCAGGTTGTTGTTACTCAGGTCCAGCTCTGTCAGATGGGAGGGGTTGGACTTCAGAGCTGAGGCCAGAGAAGCACAGCTGATCTCTGACAAACTGCAGAGCCTCAATCTGAATAAAGAATAAATGAAGTAACTTTAGAAGACAATGTTCCTGCTTGAAACAGATTATTGATTGATTTATTGTATTTCTGTATTTTTATTCTCATTTATTTCAATCAAACATGATGTGAATATAAGATGAAAGTCCAGAGTTGGGGGGTCACGTGATGACGCCGAGCAAGATGGCTGCTTAGGCTGCTGAGGCTGTGGCACCACTAGTTTACATTTTGTGTGAACATACAGGCATTCGCAATTCATTACATTGTTTCTTCTTGCATAAGTTGCAGATTGTAAGCTTCTCCCACTACCGATATGCCAAATCCCTGGAAAAACGAAAATGCGTCTCAACAGCAGCAAGGCGCCAGGGCTACCGCTAGCTTAAAAGCTAGCTAAGCCTCTCCTGTTTCGCCAGTTCGGGAGGCCGCGGATGAGTCCATCTCCACTGCCAAAATACACGCGCTTCTTCAGAAACTGTCAGGCGACCAAACAAAAATCCTGAATGATCAAGCCAAACACTTCGCAGACATCCACAAGGACAGGTCAGAAACGAGAAGAGCTGTCGAGGCGATTGAGGGTAAGCTAGCCGACATGCTAACTAGGATGACTAGCGCGGAGGCTCGTCTGGATATGCTAGAGGAGGTGGAGAGGCAGCGCTGTGACTCGCCCCCGGCTTCGGCTTCTGAGGTTGAAAATCTGAACGCCAAACTAACTGAGTATGAGGATCGGGAAAGGCGAGTAAATCTACGCATTTATGGTTTCCCGGAACGTGTTGAAGATAAAGATGCCATATTGTTTTTGAGGACTACTCTCCCCGAGATCCTTCAGGCTGACTTCGAAGGGGGCCTGGATTTGGAGTGTGCTCATCGGTCGCTACTACCAGCTAAGCCCGGAGCCCCCCCCCAGGCCCTTCATCGTGCGGTTCTTGAGGTTTCAACAGAAGGAGCGGGTGATACAACTTGCAAGAGAAATCGGGGACGTCCGCTGGCAGAACCAGAAGATAAGCTTCTATCAAGACTGTTCC
The DNA here is from genome assembly GCA_946959425.1 of Argyrosomus regius. NCBI lineage: Eukaryota > Metazoa > Chordata > Actinopteri > Sciaenidae > Argyrosomus > Argyrosomus regius. Next base: position 729,986 of record OX336886.1, on the reverse strand, counting down.
AAGGCTGGACTTCCGGTGATGCACCTGAGCTAGGAAGACGTATGCTCCAGAGCTCTTAAGGAAAACTCGGTTTTAAGTTATAAATAATGCCCGCTGTACCTCAAACTTTATCCAACTGGTGAAATATGGACTTGAGATCTCGAGATAAGATGCAAAGCTCAATTATCGACCACTTTTCTTCTCTGGGACAACAGCACTTTCCTGAGCCACTGATTTTTGAAAGAGCGCATCGGTTCCCGACATCCCACCCGCCAGGAGATAAGCGACCCAGACCCATTCTCATCCGTCTATTAAGTACCAGGACCGGGATAAAATTCTCCGAATAGCCGCTAAGACAACCAGAGAAAAAGGTTGTTTTTTTTAAACAATTTGGACATTATGGACTAAAAGGGAGCTTATCCTATTGTTGTGAGGTTGCACTTGAACTTTCATTTTCTTCTGGTTAAAGCGGGTGTTACAATGTTTACATCTGAGGTTGTTTATATACCGAGTGATTATGAGTTTATATACAGAAGAGCTCCGGGCCTGATAAGGTATTAGTTAGGCATGATAGTTTTAATTCCCGGGTTGGTGATTTTGGATGGTGCCGAGTGTTCAGGGGGTCGGTGCTCAAGGGAACGGGGAGGTTTTGATTTTATTTCTTTTTTTCTGTTTGGTTCCATTGAAAGAAAGGCATTTTCTTTAGGCTTATTGTTGAGAGGCTACAAGCAAGTTACTGTCAAATCTTTAAACTTTTCACATGAATAAGGTGGTGAAATTTGTCAGTCTTAATGTCAATGGTCTAAATGGGCCCGTTAAAAGGAAAAGGGTGTTAACATATTTTAAAAAGATTGAAACGGATATAGCCTTTATCCAGGAGACTCATCTTACCGCGCAAGAGCACAACAAATTAAAAAGAGGATGGATAGGCCAAGTCTTCTCTTCATCTTTCAGCTCTAAGGCGAGAGGAGTCGCTATTTTAATAAATAAAAACATTCCCATTACTGTTCAGGAAACGATTAGTGATCCATTAGGCCGCTACGTTTTAATAAATTAGACAATTTATTCTGAACAATGGACTTTACTAAACCTTTATGCCCCTAACTATGACGACGTTTCCTTTATTCAAGACATTTTTCTTAAAGTATCAGGAGGTCATGAACATATTCTCATGGGAGGAGATTTTAATTTCTGTTTAGACCCAGTTTTGGACAAATCAGCAACTTCCACTTCAAAGTCTAAGTCAGCCTCAACTACTCTATCATTCATGAAGGATCTTAGTCTAACAGATGTTTGGAGGCAAATACATCCCCAAACCATAGACTATTCTTATTATTCAAACCGTCATAATTCACATACTAGAATAGATCTTTTCTTACTGTCAACACATGTGACTTACAGAGCATTAGAGTCTGGTTATTTGCCAAGGATACTTTCTGATCATTCTCCTTCTGAGAAAATGCCCAACATGTACAGGTGGCGTTTGAATCCGACCCTCCTTAAAAAAAGTGACTTTTGTAAATTTGTCAGGGAGCAAATCAAACTATTTTGTGAAACAAACTGTATAATACATTATGCACTTATAGGGCTGAGAAAAATATTTTGAGAACAAGACAAAGGTACTATGAACTGGGGGAGAGAGCTCATAAAGTCCTATCCTGGCAATTAAAGAAGAAGATGAATGTGGCTGTATTACACAGAACCCAAAAGAAATAAATGAAACTTTCAAAAAGTTTTATATTAATTTATAGAAGTCAGAATCACCAGAAGATCTGTCCATGATAGATACATTCTTAAATAATATTGAGTTACCTAAACTGAATCAGGACGACCAGAGGGATTCTAGATTCACCATTTACCTCAAAAGAAATCAAAAACACTCTATCTACACTGCAATCTAATAAATCACCAGGGGAGGACGGGTTCCCCCCCGAATTCTACAAAGAGTTTAAGGATTTGCTTATACCTCTTCTTATGGATGTAATTAAACTAGCATCTAAAACACAAAGCCTCCCTGATTAATTTTCAATGGCTATAATTACAGTGATCCACAAAAAAAACAAAGACCGATTTCGACCAATTTCACTCTTGAATGTGGATTATAAATTGATTTCTAAAGCTTTAGCAAACAGGTTGAGTAAATTCTTACCAAAACTGATAAACCTAGACCAGGTTGGTTTTATCCAGAAGAGATCTTCTGCCAGTAACGTGTAGGTTACTTAATGTTATTCATATGGCAACCTCCAGTACTGAACCTAGTATAGCTGTTACCCTGGATGCTGAAAAGGCCTTTGATGGGCTTGAGTGGCCCTATTTATTCAAGGTTCTATCTAAATTTGGATTTGGTTCTTATTTTATTAATTGGGTCACAACGCTTTATAAGAAACCACAAGCCAAAATAATTACTAATGGACACATGTCCACTGCTTTCCCCCTGAGTAGATTGAGCAGACAAGGGTGTCGCTTATCCCCTGGGCTCATTGTTATAGCTATCGAACCTCTGGCCGAGACAATCAGACAGGACTCATAAGTTATGAGATAAAGGGCGTGAAAGTGGGCCAGACGATACATAAAATTAATCTTATGGCAGATGATATAATTTTGTACTTAACAAATCCATTTGACTCCCTTGCTAAATTAAAAACTGTTTTGCATATATTTGGATCTGTTTCTGGATATAAAGTAAAGACTCCATCACTGCCGTTTGAGATTTGGTGCTATGATTTCACATTTATATGGAGGAGGGTGGAGAAATTAGCTGGCTGGTCTTCTGTTTGGGGCCCACACTCTCCAATATTTAACAATGAGAGATTGTTGATTGGCGGTTTTCCTGATTGGGAAAAAAAAAAACATTTGCACACTTGGTGATATTTATGGGGAGGAGGGGTTACTTACTTTTCAGAACATATGTATTAAGCATAGTATACCACGTACCTCCTTTTTCTTTTATTTGCAGCTGAGATCGACTTTAAAAGACAGTGGTGTCCCCTTACAGAGGCCTCTCACACCACATCCACTTCGTAAAGTGTTTCACTTCACTTGCGGCTGCAAAACAACTAGTTGCCACACGTTGGAAACCTCCACATTCACTCTCTTTTCGAGCATGGGTTTTAACATATTTGGATATTGTCCACGGAGTCCACGGAGCAAAAGAGTCAGCAATAGAGGCTTGGCATTCATTCCTAACTATCCTCCGTGGGTTTTGGGTGAAATCTGTGGCTGAGATATGGAGTTCTGGATCCAGGGGGTGGGTGGGTTATATTTGGGGCTGTGTTTTTTGTTTGTTTGTTTGTTTGTTTTTTTGTACTGACTATATTTTTCCTTAAAATAAAATAAAAATTTGATCACAAAAAAAAAATAAAGTCCAGAGTGAAAGAGGTTCACAGTGAATTATCCAGTGTAGATTGTTCTTGTTATATTCAGGTTTGAAATGTGTAGCTCAACATTGCTCTGCCAGTCAATGGACTAAACCACAGAAGAAAATAGACTTTAGCATTCAGATACTCAGTGTGGATCAGTATAATATCAGCCTGATGTCTGCAGTTTAGTGTCAACACAACTTTCACATCATATTAATCTCAGCACAGAAGTAAAAAATGGTGTCTGACCTCAGAGTCTTCAGTCTGCAGTGTGGACTCTCCAGAAAATCACACAGCAGCTTCACTCCTGAATCCTGCAGCTTGTTGTTTCTCAGGTCCAGCTCTGTCAGATGGGAGGGGTTGGACTTCAGAGCTGAGGCCAGAGAAGCACAGCTGATCTCTGACAACATGCAGCTCCTCAATCTGAATAAAGAATAAATGATGTTGATAAAAATCCATTTATAATCCAATCAGATGTGTTCAGGTTTGAAATGTGCAGCTCAACATTACTATGTCCTAATCAATGAGCTTTTCTCTAAAATGAGTAGAGTGACTTTGTCATTGTGTTATTGTGGATCATCATAATGTCAGCCTTCTACAGACATCATCCAAACGTCAGCACAACATTCAGACAACCATTCATGTCAACACAGATTAATAACATGCTGCTGATCTCAGTCAAGTCTGGAATTAGAGGATCAAATCAAATCAGACATGCTGGACTAAAAACAGTTTATTATTTATTCCATGACCTTCTGACTGTGTTTGCTGTCTTTTCATACAATATGGCGCCGTCCTAGTGGGAGCCTGTTGTAGTAGCCCCGGGTATTACTGTTGTTTTTTTTGTGTTTTTATTGCGTTTGTTGTCTGTTTTTTCTCTTTATTTTTACACTGTTCTGTGCATCTTCGCAACGCACAACGCCAAGATGCTTTTCCAATGGATTGGACACTTTATACTCCTTTTAATTGCACTTGGGTCTCTTCGGATCACTGGGAGCCATGCCTGCAACACCGTTGTTTACACCCGCGACCAGCTGATGGCCCTGAGGCACCCGACCCTCTTGGCCGGAGAGAGACCCACCATACCGGAGGAGCTAAAGAGGAGACGGCGAGGCTGCAGAGCAGGGGTTAAACAGAGGATGAAGAAGAGAAAGTTTAAGCCCTACATACTGGGCTCCAACGTCACCATTCCTGGCTTCCAGACGGTTTGAGCCGACAGAGACACCACCGCGACCGGCAAGAAGAAAGGAGGGGGACTTGCCATGCTCGTGAACAACAGGTGGTGTAACCCTGGGCACGTCTCTGTTAAAGAGCGCGTCTGCAGCCCGGACATCGAGCTGGTCGCCGTCGGACTTTGTCCATATTATTTGCCGAGGGAGTTTACCAGTGTTATCCCCATCACTGTTTACATTCCTCCATCAGGAAATGCAGAAGCAGCATGTGACGCCATCCACACTGTGACTGCTGGATTACAAATTAAACACCCTGGGGCCTTCATCGTCATCACAGGTGACTTTATCCATGTTTCTCTCTCATCCACACTCCCAACCTTCTTCCAGTTTGTAACATGCACCACCTGTGAAGACTTTGGACCTGCTGTACGCAAATGTTAAGGATGCGTACAGCTCCACTGCCCTGCCACCACTGGGCAGGTCAGACCACAACCTAGTCCTGCTCTCACCATCATACAAGCCTGTGGTTCAGCAGCACCCAGTCACAGTGAGGACAGTGAGGAAATGGTCTCCTGAGGCCATGGAAACACTGCGTGGAGCGCTGGAGGCCACAGACTGCGATGTTCTGTATGAGCCACATGGTGAGGACATTGATGGCTTGACTGACTGTGTCTCTGAGTACATTGGGTTCTGCATAGACAACACCATCCCCACTAAAGAGGTCCGCTGCTACCCAAACAACAAACCGTTGTTCTCAACGAGAAGAAGAGGGCCTTTAGATCACAGGACCAAGCAGAACTCAAACGAGTACAAAGGGAGCTCAAACGCAGCATCAGGGAGAGCAAGGACAACTTCAGAAGAAAACTGGAGCACAAACTGGAGAACAACAACACCAGGGACGTCTGGAGTGGGATGAAAGAGATTACCGGCTTCCAGAGGAGAGGTGGGGGAGCAGCTGAGGGGAATGAACGATGTGCCAACGAGTTGAACCAGTTTTTCAGTAGGTTCAACTCCGATGCCCCCACGCCCAGCGCCCTATCTACTGCTTCTCCGAGCAACAACCCCCTGATGGTCCTGCCTGGTCCCAGTGCCCAAAAAAGGACATCCTGCTGCAGTAGAAGACTATAGGCCGGTAGCACTGACCTCTCACATCATGATGGTCATGGAGAGACTGGTCCTGGCACACCTCAGACCGCTGGTGTGCCCATCACAAGACCCCCTGCAGTTTGCATATCAGCCCCATGTTGGGGTTGATGATGCAGTCATCTACCTGCTGCAGAAGGCCTACTCCTCCCTGGACAGACCCAACACCTCAGTCATCATGTTCTTCGACTTCTCCAGCGCCTTCAACACCATCTAGCCCAGACTGCTGAAGGCCAAACTGGAGAACACGCAGGTGGGTGCTCCCCTCATCACTTGGGTCGATGACTATCTGACGGGCAGACCGCAGTTTGTGAGATTACGGAACTGTGTGTCTGATTGTCTGATCAGTAACATCGGGGGCCCCAGGGAACCGTGCTGTCCCCCTTCCTCTTCACCACACACACTGCTGACTTTAAGTACTGCACTTAGAGTCGTGTCATCTGCAGAAAATCTCTGATGACACGGCCATTGTGGGGTGTGTTGAGGGCGGGAGGGAGGCTGAGTACAGGGACCTGGTCGACCGCTTTGTGAAGTGGTGTGGGGAGAACCACCTGCAGCTGAACATGGCGAAGACGAAGGAGATGGTGGTGGACTTCAGGAGGAACGAGCCCCTGCCCTCTCCTGTCTGCATCGGTGGGATGGATGTGGAGATGGTACATGCATACAGGTACCTGGGTATCACACTGGACAATAAACTGCACTGGTCCACTAACACAGAGGCCATCTACAAAAAGGGCCTGAGCCGGCTTTACTTCCTGAGGAGGCTCAGGTCCTTTAATGTCTGCAACAAGATGCTGCAGATGTTCTATCAGTCTGTTGTGGCGAGCACCATCTTCTTTGCTGCGGTGTCCTGGGGTGTGGGCATCGAGGCAAAGGACGCCAACAGACTGAACAAACTGATCAGGAAAGCAGAGTCTGTTGTTGGCTCTAAGCTTGTCACCCTGGAGGAGGTGGTGGAGGACAGGATGCTGGCAAAACTGCTGGCAATCATGGACAATCCCTCTCACCCCTCCACAAAACACTGGACAAGCTAAAGAGCAGCTTCAGCAACAGACTCATCCAACCCCGCTGCTCTAAGGAGCGATCGTTCAGGAAATCGTTCAGGAAATCGTTCCTCCCAACTGCAACAAGACTTTACAACTCATCTACCGCTGTCAGAGCCACTATCACAGAACTGCACTAAATCTACCTGTCACCTTTTACTACCTGTCACCTGTGCACTGTGTACCTTGTACAACACCCCCCCCCCGCACCAGTTCACCACCCCCCTGAGACTCGCACCACCCACCACCCCCACATCCCCACCCCAGTCATCCTCCACCTCCCTCTCCATAACAGATGATCAGGTGAGGAGTCAACTTAAGAAGATCAAGGCAAGGAAGGCCCCGGGCCCGGACGGCATCAGCCCAAGACTGCTCAAAGACTGTGCTGACCAGCTCTGTGGTGTGGTCGGGCACTTGTTCAACCTGAGCCTGAGCCTGGAGAAAGTCCCGGCCCTGTGGAAGACCTCCTGTGTGGTCCCGGTACCAAAGACGCCGCGCCCCAAGGAGCCTAACCACTTCAGGCCTGTTGCCTTGACTTCTCACCTGATAAAGACCATGGAGAGGATCATCCTGAGACACCTGCGGCCGCTGGTGGGCACACAGCTGGACCCCCTGTAGTTTGCTTACCAGCTTGGGATCGGGGTGGACGACGCAGTGATCTACCTGCTGCACAGATCGCTGCTACATCTGGAGGACAGCGGAGCGCTGTGGGGGTCATGTTCTTTGACTTCATCAGTGCTTTTAACACCATCCAGCCTTCACTGCTCAGAGTGAAGATGGAGAACGTGGGAGTGGACCAACACCTGGCTGCATGGACAACAGACTACCTCACCAACAGACCACAGTATGTGAGGCTCCATCACTGTGTCTGACGTGGTGCTCTGCAGCACAGGCACCCCTCAGGGTACAGTGCTCTCCCCCTTCCTTTTCACCCTCTACACCTCGGACTTCACCCACAACACCACCCACTGCCACATCCAGAAGTTCTCCGATGACACAGATGTTGTTGGATGTTTCTGAGAGGAACGAGCTGGAATACAGGACGGTCATCAGGGACTTTGTCAGCTGGAGTGAGCTCAACGAGCTTCAGCTGAACACCAGCAAGATGAAGGAGATGATCGTCAACTTCAGAAGGAAAACATCTCACTTCACCCCGGTGAACATCCAGGGATCGGACATAGAGGTGGTGGAGAGCTACAGATTCCTGGGTGTTCACCTCAACAATAAACTGGACTGGACTGATAACACCCATGCTCTCTACAAGAAGGGCCAGAGTGGCCTCCACCTGCTGAGCAGACTGAGGTCCTTCAGAGTGTGCAGGGCTCTCCTCAGGACTTTCTATGACTCTGTGGTGGCCTCAGCCATCTTCATGCTGTGGTCTGCTGGAGAGGGGGCAGCAGACTCAATAGACTGATCAGGAGAGCGAGCTCTGTCCTGGACTGTCCTCTGGACTCCACAGAGGAAGTGGGGGAGAGGAGGATGTTAGCTAAGCTGACATCCATCATGGACAACACCTCTCACCCCCTACACGACACTGTGGGGTCCCTGAGCAGCTCCATCAGCAGCAGACTGCTACACCCACGGTGTAAGAAGGAGAGGTTCAGCAGGTCCTTCATCCAACACAACACCTGCACCACCTGCACCACCTGATCATGTTGTAGTTTCTGTTTCTGTCTTTCAATCACCACCACTACTCACTACTCACCATAGCTTTTATAATACACTTATTTATTATTATTTTTGTATCTGTATTTATTTCTCCATCCGACTACTTACCATGTGCAATATTACTTATATCATGCCACTTCCACCTTTATACTCATTCTTGCACATCTGCACACTTGTCAGTTGTTTGTCTGTTTGCCTATTGTTGTTTATTAGTTTCTTATTTACTGCATAGGCTGAAGGATTCTTTGGTCTGTTGTTGTTTTTTTGCCTTTACTATTTTTATTCTTTTTTTCTGTACTTCTATAATTTATATTACACCTTGCTGCTGTAACAAAAGAATTTCCCCATTGTGGGATGAATAAAGTATCATCTAATCTAATCTATATATTGTTATATACTGTAAGTTATGTACGTATGCACACCTTGCACAGGCTAAATATATGACACATTTCTATGTGTAAATATATTATTATTATTATTGTTATATACTGTTGCTGCCAGTATTACTTTATACTGTTATTATACCGGTATTATTATTATATACTATATATACTGTACTATTATTATATACTGTTATTAACAATAACATTACCATCATATCATCGGTATCTACCTATTTATCTTGTGTTTTGTGTCTTTGTGCCATTCTGTGTTTTTAATTTTTATTTTTTCTACCTCAGTATTTTATTGTATTGTATTCAAATCTACCGGATATCTATCTATCTATCTATCTATCTATCTATCTATCTATCTATCTATCTATCTATCTATCTATCTATCTATCTATCTTATCACTCTACAGCCTCATCAGCACTGACGTCATCTTCACTGACTGATGGACCACAATGTGAGTCTGTGGAAGCTCAGAAACTGTCAAACATTTGATGTCTGGACTTTTTGTTACTCTAACAACTGTTCAAGCATTCATGAAACCAAAACATGTCAAACATCAGTCAAGGATTTGAACTGAATATGTAGAAAAACTACATGAAGTACAGTCAGTGAACTGACCTCAAAGTGTCTAGTTTACAGTGTGGACTCTCCAGTCCAGCAGACAGCAGCTTCACTCCTGAATCCTTCAGGTCGTTGTTACTCAGGTCCAGCTCTGTCAGATGGGAGGGATTGGACTTCAGAGCTGAGGCCACGACTTCACAGTGAGTCTCTGAGAGTGCACAGCCAGAAAGTCTGTGATGAAACAAAGATCATAAAATATGTTATTATGAAAGAGGACACTTTATATTTACTTCATGCAGTTGATGTCAGAACAGTTTGACATGTTTGATGAACATTTGCTCTTCACTTCAGTGGTTCAGCTCATCTTATCTCACTGTGTTTGACATGAAACTCTCTCTCACAGACTTTTAAAATGACTACATGTAGTTACATTTAGTCTTCCATAAAGTCCACAGTCTATCAGTGTGATCTGATCCCAGGTCTGTCTGCACAAAGTTAGCATGAGGCTAACTCAGTGAACAGTTACAGCTGAGAAAGATGATCTCTCTTTGCTCGCTAACTGCTGCTTTCAGGTTCACGTCCATAAGTGGGAAAATTCAGTGACTGCTGCCAAACAGGACAGAAATGAAACAAATCACCTGACGATATCGGACCTGTACATGATTAAATATTATATGATAATCTGAGCATTGAAAAAACTGATTCAGCAAACACAATCAACAAACCAATGACGTTGCATCATTTCAACACAATGTCATTAGAAAGATGTCATCATTGTATCAGCAATAAAACATAATATTGACCTTTGATGTGTATAAGGTCTCTATAAAAGTCTCAGTTCTACCATTGTGTCTTTATGTATTCATCAGACCTCTGTTATTGGTGGAAGCTGTGCATTTCCTGCTACTTCTCTTCTCGACACCAACAAGAGAGAAAACACCTGAGTTTGTTTCTGTGAGTAACAGAATATAAGAAAGACTTCAAAACAAGACCATGTAACACAACTTGAATTCATGAGCAATAAAAAAGGAGCTGTGGCATCATCTGATATCCCCCATGCTCACTATGAACTGGCTCCAAAACCATTACGACAAAACTAATAGCAACAAGTAACAATTATTAGAAATAAATAAGATTATAATAAGAACGTTACACATTTACATTTTACATTTAGTCACTCAGCAGACGCTTTCATCCAAAACTATTTACAAGAAGGGAAAATGGGAAAATATAGTGTGAACATCTGAAGAACTAAACTATGACTCTACACTGATTCATAATGTTCATCACATCTGGACTTACACAGCCTTTCTGCAGTTCCTCACAGCTGGAATCAGTCTCCATCGTCCCTGCCATGATGTGTTGTACTTCTGCAGGTCCAACTCATCCAGAACCTCCTCTGACATCTGCAGCATGTAGGCCAGAGCTGAGCAGTGGATCACAGAGAGTTTCTTCTCTGATCTGTTCTCTGACTTCAGGAACTCTTGGATCTCCTGATGGACTGAGTCATCGTTCATCTCCATCAGACAGTGGAAGATGTTGATGCTTCTGTCAGGAGAGATATCACCACTCTTCATCTCCTTCAGGTTGTTGATGGCTCTCTGGATGATTTCTGGACTGTTGTGTGTCTGACCCAGCAGGCCTCCTAAGAGTCTCTGGTTGGACTCCAGAGAGAGGCCATGAAGGAAGCGAACAAACAGGTCCAGGTGACCATTTTTACTTCGAAGGGATTTCTGCATGGCCCTCATCAAGAAGACATCCAGGGATGAATCAATGTGTTTTTTCCCCAGCAAGTCCTCCAGTACCTCTGTCTTCTTGTTGGTGTAACAGTGGAACAGGTAGACTGCAGCCAGAAACTCCTGAACGCTCAGATGAACAAAGCAGTAGACTGTTTTCTGGAAGATCACACTCTCTCTTTTGAAGATCTCTGTACAAACTCCTGAGTACACCGAGGCCTCTGTGACATCCAGACCACACTGCTCCAGGTCTTCTTGGTAGAACATGATGTTTCCTTTCTCCAGCTGTTCAAACGCCAGACTCCCCAGCTTCAGAAGAACTTCCCTGTCAGCCTCCGTCAGCTCCTGTGGACTCGTCTCATGTCCTTCATCGTACTTCTTCTTCTTCCTCTTTGTCTGAACCAGCAGGAAATGTGAGTACATGTCAGTCAGGGTCTTGGGCAGCTCTCCTCTCTGGTCTGTGGTCAACATGTGGTCCAGAACTGTAGCAGTGATCCAGCAGAAGACTGGGATCAGACACATGATGTGGAGGCTCATGGAGGTCTTGATGTGTGAGATGATTCTGCTGGACAGATCTTCATCACTGACTCTCCTCCTGAAGTACTCCTCCTTCTGAGCGTCAGTGAAGCCTCGTACTTCTGTTACCCTGTCAACACATGAAGGAGGGATCTGATTGGCTGCTGCAGGTCTGGAAGTTATCCAGATGAGAGCCGAGGGAAGCAGATTCCCCTTGATGAGGCTTGTCAACAGCACGCTGACTGATGACTCCTGTGTGACATCAGACACGACCTCTTTGTTGTTGAGATCCAGTGAAAGTCTGCTTTCATCCAGGCCATCAAAGATGAACAGAAGTTTACAGACAGCGAGCTTCTCTGCTGTGACCTTCTGTAATGTTGGATGGAAAACATGGAGCAGCGTGAGAAGACTGAACCGCTCATCTTTGATCAAGTTCAGCTCCCTGAACGAGAGCAGAACCACCAGACTGACATCTTGGTTCTCCGAGCCCTCTGCCCAGTCCAGAGTGAACTTCAGCACTGAGAAGGTTTTTCCAACGCCAGCGACGCCGTTGGTCAGAACGACTCTGATGTGTCTCTGTTGGTCAGGTAAGGCTTTAAAGATGTCGTGGCATTTGATCGGAGTGTCATGAAGGGTCTTCTTCTTCTTGGAAGCTGTCTCAAGCTGCATCACCTCATGTTGGGTATTAACCTCTTCACTCTGTCCCTCTGTGATGTAGAGCTCAGTGTAGATCCTGTTGAGGAGGGTTCCACTTCCTGTTTCATCACTTCCTTCAGTCACACGTTCACATCTCGTCTTCAGACTGATCTTATGTTCATCTAAAACCTCCTGCAGACCACCACTCACTGAAACAGAGAGAAAAGTTTGAGACAAAACAAAGAAAAAATGTCAATCAGCTGATTATTTCACCATCACCAATAAAAAATGATGAAAGAAATACACTCCATTTCCTGTAGCTGCTTCACAATAAAAGCCTCTCGCTGTTTTGTAGGTGGAAAACTTTAATGTGAAGGAGCAGCAGGAAATGTTGAGTTTCCATCAGCAGCATAAGAACAAAGTCCTGACAGACTAAAGAGTCAAAAGCTGACATCTGAATGTTCAAACAGGAACTAACCTGCACCTGTACCTGCATGATTCCTGCAGGTTTTGGCTTGTTTCCACATGGTTGAATTCACTTATTGTAAGTCTCTAAATAAACGTAATTGTCACGACCTGAGACACAGTTCTGATGGACTCAAATGCACGACTCTGATGATGAGGTAATCAAACAAAAGTATTTATTTTCCAAGAAACAAACAAAAGGCGCTCTCAAAGAGGTTCAAAATAACTCAAACTAGACTCTGAACATGAGAATACCTGAACACCGGGTGGTCACGCTTGACATACACTTCCATGAACTGACAAAGGCAAACAATTACAAAGGCGGGAAAATACCACAAAGGGAGGAAGTCCGGGTCTGAAACGAGAGGGAAAAGGTGAGTACAAAATAAAACAGGAAGTGCTTGAACATAAAACACTGAACATGAACATGACTAAATTTAACATACTTGACGAGACATAACAGTACCCCCAACGGCCGACTCCTGATGGCCCAGGAGCCTCTGGGTGGTGTGCATAAAAGTCACTAATCAAGTTTTTGTCCACAATGGAATGTGAAGGGATCCAAGAACTCTCTTCCAGACCGTAACCCTCCCAATCCACCAAGAACTGTTTTCCACGGCCCCGGTTGCGGACTACCAGTAGCTTCTTGACAGTGCACACCGCGCCACCGTCAACGATCCAGGGGGCGGAGGGGGAGCGGAGGCGGGCACTAAAGCGCTTTCCTTGATTGGCTTAATCTTGCTGACATGGAACGTGGAGTGGACCTTTAATGACCTGGGTAGACGTAGACGCATAGAAACAGGGTTAATGACTTTTGATATGGGAAATGGACCCACAAACCTGAGAGCCAGCATCTTCGAGTGCACATGAAGAGGCAAGTCTTTGGTCGCCAGCCACACCCTCTGGCCTGGCGTGTAGAGAGGAGCCGATCGTCTGTGTCTGTCTGCTGCCACTTTCATCCGGGCCGAGCTCCACAGGAGTACCCGCCAAGCACCAGCCCAAATCCGGCAACAGCGTCTGACCATGGCATGAACCAAGGGAACCGCAACCTCCTTCTCATTCTCAGGGAACAGGGGGGGCTGGTAGCCGTTGGCACACTGGAAGGGTGAGAGGCCTGTGGCAGCTGAGGGAAGGGTGTTGTGGGCGTATTCCACCCAGGTGAGGTGGTGCAGGTGGTACCCGGAGGACAGGCTGACGGTGGCGCAGAGGAGCTGGCAAAACTCTTTCCAAAAGCCGGAAACAAGCTGCGGTCCTCTGTCTGAAACAATGTCACTGGGAAAACCATGAATCCTGAAGACCTGAGTCATCATGACTTCTGCTGTCTCCTTAGCAGAGGGTACCTTAGCAAGTGGAATGAAATGTGCCATTTTTGAAAAACGGTCGACCACTGTCAGGATGCTGGTGTTACCTTTTGATGGTGGTAATCCGGTCACAAAGTCCATGGAGATGTGAGCCCATGGTCATTTAAAAACAGGCAGCGGGTGAAGCAAGCCCATTTGGGGCTGAGGCGAGGTCTTATTCCGGGCATACACTGGACAGGCTGCCACATACTCAGATACTTCTTTTTCCATGGCTGGCCACCAGAACCGCTGCTTGATGACATACATTGTTCATTTGACACCTGGATGGCACGTGAGCATGGACGTGTGAGCCCAGTGGATTACCTTAGAGCATAATGACACCGGGACAAACAAACGGTTACTTGGACACCCACTAGGTGCTGGGCTCACGACATTTGCCTGCTTCACATCAGATTCTATCTGCCATGACACCGCTCCAACCACATAGTTCAGTGGAAGGATTGATTCGGGTTCTTTGGCAACAGGTTTAGGGTCATGAAGGCAGGACAGAGCATCTGGTTTGGCATTTTGTGAACCTGGTCGAAAAGCAGTGGCGTGGCGTGGGGAAAATTTCTGAGGAAGCCAAGTGAAGCCAAGCTGTGTATATTTTAGGGGGTGGGGGCAGAAAATCGTATGTTGCTATTTCATGTCGTCGGATGAACTATTAGAGCGCCCAGCATAATTTTACACACTTTAAGCACCGACGCTCTCTCTCTCTCTCGCTTGCTCAAAGTCCCTGACAAACGGCAGCCATCTGAGAGCGCAGAGGCGAGTTTAGGCTCATTCACTGTGACCACAGCGGGACACACACATACTCAGTCCTCTTAAACATCTCATTAATTTATGCAACCACCCTCCCAATGTGTGCTGTGCATTAAGCAGCTACTTATCACTTACTTATCCACTGACTAATCAGTTCAAAAGCAGATGAGATCAGTGGGAGAGGGTAGCGGTTCTTAACTGTTATGAGGCTATAGTCAATGCATGGTCTTAAAGAACCATCCTTCTTACTCACGAAGAAGAAGCCTGCACCAGCTGGAGAGGAGGACGGACGGATTATTCCAGCCTTGAGCGAGGAGGTGATGTACTCGTCCATGGCTGCTCTCTCAGGCCCAGAGATGGAGTAGAGACGCCCCTTGGGGATGGGCGCGCCGGGCAGCAAGTCAATGGTGCAGTCGAAAGGTCGATGAGGAGGGAGTGACATGGCTTTTGTCTTGTCAAAAGCTTCTTTTAAGTCATAATAACATGCAGGTACTTTTGATAAGTCGGGGTAGTCAGAGTCGTTGTCAGTGCTTAGTTCAGTTCTCAGAACCTCTGAAATGTTTTTATTCTGGTTTTGTCAGGCTAAATTCCAGTCTATGAGGCTCTCGTTTGCTCCGTAGTCGATTAAAACCCCCTGAGATATGGTCTGATCATTGATGGAAAGTTTTACCTGAGTCAGTGATCGAGGAGGAAAGGCAGAGGCAAACCTGCTCACCAGCGCCCTCCTCCTGGCTGGTGAGCTTGATCTTTTCCCGGACAGGTGGCGAGTTGGTGGCCCGGCTGTCCACAGTAGAAGCAGCAGCCCTGCTGTAGACGACGTTGTCGCTCTTCCGGCGAGATCTTGGTCCTGCTCAGTTGCATCGGCTCCTCTGATCCTTGTGGTGGCGCCGTCTTCCCGGCACCTGCCGATGTGAGAAACGAAGAGGACCTTGAAGGTAGGATAACCATAGGAACTGCAGCCCGTTGCCGCACTCTTCCCCTCTCACGAAGTCTGTTGTTCACACGAATTGACATGGCTATGATGGCTTCCAGATCCTGGGGAAGCTCCAAAGGTGCTAAATGATCTTTTATGGGTTCTGAGAGTCCATTCATAAAAGCATCTATTAGAGCTGGTGTGTTCCACCCGCTATCTGCGGCTACTGTGCAGAACTCAATGGTATAATCGACAACTTGGCGATGGTGCTGCTTGATCTGCGTGAGGGCCCAAGAGCCTTCTCTGGCTGGTGAGGAGTGATCAGATATTTTACTCATGGTATCTTGAAACACTGTGAGTGACTGCAGAATGGTCCAGAGACTCTTACATTTGCCAGTGGCCCAAGCAGCAGCTCTGCCAGTTCAATAAGACACTTTAGCCTGGTGTGACACAAAAGCTTCTGGGTTGTGCTTGAAGTGCAGATACAGGTACAGGTAGTACAGGACTCTCCGCAGGTGGTGTTGCTGAAGGTGCCGTCCCCAGGTGAGTGACGACTTTGTGTAGTTGCCCTGCCAGGTGGTTGATTTGAGAGGTGACGGAGGCTTGAAACTCCTCCTGGCGCTCTGTGAGGTCCTTCACGCCATGGCCGATTGTGCTCAGCTGTGCCTCGTGCTGATAGATCTTGGTGCCCTGTGCAGAGAGGGCAGTTTGGAGTTTCATTGAGTCGGCTGAGTCCATATTTTGGTCAGTTTGTTCTGTCACGACCTGAGACACAGTTCTGATGGACTCAAATGCACGACTCCGATGACGAGGTAATCAAACAAAAGTATTTATTTTCCAAGAAACAAACGAAAGGCGCTCTCAGGGAGGATCAAAGTAACTCAAACTAGTGTGGCAAGTCTTCTGCCACCGTGGGTACTTCAGCACTGGAAACACACCAGACCAGGAACCGTTTCAGAACTATATTTATTCTGTACATGCAACACACTGTTCAGCCGTACACAGGCCACACCACGTTCTGCTGCCCGGCTCTGTGGTGGCTGCCGTCTGTGTGTGTCGTTGCTCCAGCCTTCCTCCTGGTCCAGCACACTACTCTGTTTAAGAGGGAGAGTGATTAGCTAACTCTATCCAGGTGTGCCAATCACACTCACCTGGCGCTGCTCTCCTGAGCCCTTCCCACAGCTCTCCTCTGCAGCTGATGCACCACGCCCCCTCCACATACCTTCACCACCCGACTTAGGCCAGGGAGCCGTCTGGCAAGTAATTTGGAGTTGGAAGATGGGAGCAATACAAGCACATTATCTCCCGGTGAAAATTGTCTTAACCTAGATCCTCTGTTGTACAGCCGCTGCTGATGTTCCTGGGCCTGGAGCAAATTCTCACATGATAACTGTCCTAGTTTTGCTCTCAGGTCCAGGTCGTATTGAACTTTGTTTTTACTTGGGCTCGGACCTTCCTCCCAGCTTTCTTTAACCAGGTCCAAAACCCTGCGTGGTTTCCTGCTGAACAGCAGTTCAAAGGGAGAAAATCCTGTGGAGGCCTGGGGTACCTCGCGCACTGCAAACAGCAGAGGATCTAGCCACCTGTTCCAATTACGACTATCATCGTGTACAAACTTACGGATCATGGACTTCAAAGCCTGATTAAGGCACTCAACGAGGCCGTCAGTTTGAGGGTGGTAAACACTGGTTCGAATAGACTTGATGCCCAATAATCCATAAAGTTCTCTCAGTGTTCGTGACATAAATTGGCGATATCCGCGTGCGCTCCGGTGAAATGGCCCAATGAGGTCCATCCCAATACGTTCAAATGGGACCTCAATCAGTGGTAATGGGCGCAAAGGCGCTCTCGGGATGGTCGGTTGGTTAACCAACTGGCATTCAGGGCAGCACGCACACCAGCGGCGCACATCCGCCCAAATGCCTGGCCAATAGAATCGGGCCACACGGTTTAGTGTTTTATCACACCCCATGTCCAGCCATTGGGATATAATGAGCCGCCTGGAAAACTATTTCCCGATGGCTTTTTGGTACCAACAACTGGGTAATTACTTCATCTGTTTGAGTGTCACGACTCACTGTGTATAATCTGTCCCTGCGCAATGAAAAGTGTGGATATGTTAACGCTGCGTCAGGGCGCACCATGTGACCATCAATTTTTATCACTTGGTCAAAGGCAAAGCGTAGAGTATTATCACGAGACGATGCACCACGCCCCCTCCACACTAGACTCTGAACATGAGAACACCTGAACACTGGGTGGTCACCCTTGACATACACTTCCATGAACTGAACAAGACGAACTGACAAAGACAAAGGGAGACAAGGACTATTTACACATGAGGGGAGTGAACACAGGTGAAACCAATCAGGGGCGGGGCAAACAATTACAAAGGTGGGAAAATACCACAAAGGGAGGAAGTCAGGGTCTGAAACGAGAGGGAAAAGGTGAGTACAAAATAAAACAGGAAGTGCTTGAACATAAAACACTGAACATGAACATGACTAAATTTAACATACTTGACGAGACATAACAGTAATGTGATGAAATGCAGCAGGTCACATTTTAAAGATGGACAGTCTTACTTTGTACAGTGCTGGTCTGACTGGCTGTCTGCAGTCCACGTCTTGTTCTGGATCTTCCTCCACACTGGGGACAGGAGGAGTCTCCTGATGAAGCAGACTGGTCCCAGTATGAGGTGATGCAGTGTCTGCAGAACCAGTGTCCACAGCTGGTAGAGACCGGATCCTTCAGGACGTCCTGACACCAAACACAGCAGGACGGCTGCTCCTCCACAGGAACATGACTCCTCTTCCTCTCTCTGTGAAGACATTTCTTTATCACTCAAATGATTTGTTGACTGTTGGTGACAAATATCAAGATTTGGACGACACTGTCTGGAAGCTCAGACGTTCACAGAGTAAAAGTGTCGTTACTTTTCTGTTTGAATTCAGCTTTCAGTCTGTGATGAAGATGATTTGATTTCAGCTCTCCTGCTGTCATCAACATTCATTAACAGCTTTTCCTGTCTGTCTGTCTCATTAAACATAAACACTTTGTCTTCATCCTCTATGCATCATCTTCATCAGGTCAGTTTACAGTAAAAACAGACTCTTACTTTGTGTCTGAAGGTCCAGGTTCATCACCGAAGGATGGAGGTTTCTCTTTGGACCGGTCACTCTTCATAGACAGACAGCTGGATCCTGCAGACTCTGCTCTGTCCTCCTCTTCCTCACTGTCAATCATCTTCTGGACTTCAGTCAGTCTGAGAGGTGAAACATGAACACTGACTGTGAGCTCAGGACAAAAGAAGTCTGTTCAAGAGTCACAAACAAGACTGAGAGAACAGGAAGTAACACACACACACACACACACACACACACACACACACACACACACACACACACACACACACACACACAGTCCACAGAGAGAAAACTGTCTCAGAGACAGATGAACACTCACCCTGCCTCAGCCTTCAGTTTTCCTCCTTGTGCTCCGTCCATTCAAAATGGACTCTGAACAAACTGAACACGTTCACTTCCTGTTCTCAGGAAATTTAACCCTGTAAAACCCAAATATAAAAAAACACTTAAAAAAAAAAAAAAACAACCATTCAGATGTTGTTGTAGGAGGCCTGAAAATGAAGTGTTTTAAAAATATATATGTTTTTGTAAGTTTTTACGGAAATGTGTAATATTATATTATATTATATTATATTATATTATATTATATTATATTATATTATTATATGTGTAATATTGCAACACTGGGCTAAATGGGGAGCAGGATCTCCTGTATTTGTACTCATTGTCTGAACAACAATACAGAACTAAGGATTCATTTGCAGGGTTTTGCTTTTGTCCCAGAACAGTATAACATGAAAAATAATCTCAGTCATGTTGTTATGAACAGTCATTTATTCCAACAACAAGAACTTTGACATTTATTTACACTGATAGACCAGAAACAGTTCTTGTCCTCTGAAAAACAGAGACGAACATCGCACTTGCTGCAATGGGTATTAGTCAGTGTTGGTCATCTTACTTTAAAATAGTAATTAGTTACAGTTACAAATTACTTCTGCCAAAAAGTAATTGAGTTAGTAACTCAATTACCACACTGTAAAAGTAATTAGTTACTCAGCAAAGTAACTGTGACGTTATTTTGTATGTTCTATAATGCTATTACGTTTTATAACATCTTTAACGTCAAAGATGTTTATATTAACTGACTGAAGAATAAAAACACTATGCAGTGGTCCCTCGTTAATCGCGGGAGTTACGTTCTAAAAATAACCCGCAATAGGCGAAATCCGCGAAGTAGTCAGCTTTATTTTTTACAATGATTATAAATGTTTTAAGGTTGTGCGATGGTTAGCATCTTTCTCTGCCTTTTGGGTGCGACCGCAGGTGCCTTTGTCGGTGCAGAACATTTCGTCGACATTGTGGGTTTGTCGGGGAGAAAACTTGCAAACATACTTCAGTCACACTGCCAGCGATCAAAGATACTGTATATGTAAATTTGGCAAGCTGAACGCATTCTGTACTGTACAAGAGACACCGTACGGAGGAGATTGATTGACAATGGTCTACAGTCCCTTAGCCAATCAGGATGCAGAAAACAATGCGCTGTAAAAAAAAAAAAAAAAAAAAAAGCATGCAAAATTGCACTAAAAAAATCTGCGAAACTGCGAGGCCGCGAAAGGTGAACCGCGTTATAGCGAGGGACAACTGTATACAGTATGCATTTGGGCTTGGGGTTCGGTTAGCAGCAGCAACAAGTGTCGTGTTAGCATGTGTACATGTGAGGTGCTTCATAAGGTTAGAGTTGCTTGCGGCAGACGTGGATAAAATCTTTTTCCTGGGCATAGCGTGCAGGATACATTCTTGCCTTTAATTTCAACGAGGGAGAAGTAGTGCCGGTACTTCCAGTTGGGGAACGCTACCTTTGAATTTCCCTGGCTCGTCGCCATTGTCGCTGTCCTGTGTGTTCAGAGGTAGTCATAGGTGGAAGTCAGAGCGTGCAGTGAGACATCCGCCCACCCAGCCAATCATCATCATCATGCCCACTCCTGCTCTCTCCAGGCAGCTGATGGAGCCAAAGCTTGACACCTCGCGCTTCATTCAACCAAATTGTACTAACGCGCCACTTTACATTCTCAGTAACGATAACGGCGTTGCAATGATGGGAAAAGTAATTAATTAGATTACTCCATTACTGAAAAAATAACGCCGTTAGTAACGCCGTTAGACTTAAACGCCGTTACTCCCAACACTGGTATTACTATACCCTTTACTGCAATGTCTGCAGCGTCCTCTCTTCACCTTCATTGGGAAATGTCCAGTTAGGTCCTTGCGCACATCCAGTGGGGGGTGTGCACATGATTTCTTGGAAGAGGGACCGTTTGGACTCCCATCACCTGAAGATGGTCTCTTCCCAGCATTCAAAGGACTCGCTGCTGCGGCTGAGCTCCCGTTGCCTGAAGACGGTCGTCCTCTCTTCAGAGTTTTGAGTGTTGTGTCCACCTGATTTGAAAAGAGAAGAATCAGTATTAATATTAATAATAAATTCATGTACATGTCAAAAATGCATGAAGATACAAGTCAAAGATATCACAAACATGGCAAATAGCAGAAATAGATTCTTACCAGAATGAGAGAGGATGCATGTTCAGTATCTCCTTCTTTGGCATCTTGAGAGCTTGGCAGTGCCGCTTGTAGAGGAGCCAGGCGTTGACCATGGCGAGGGTGATGGTGTGCCAGAAGATGTACATGTACCGAGGCCGGGATTTCAGGGCAAACTTGTACACTGTACCGAGGATCTCTCCTCGCTGGTGGCATTCTGAAATGGAAAAAATAAAATTGAAACAAATGTATATATAAATAGCACACATGCTTATTAGATTCTAGATAACCTGCAGGAAAAGACAGGGTGGTGGGGAGATTGATTTCAGTATGAAGTGTTGCAATGAAGTAACCTATTCACACATTTCACTGATCACACAATACTGTATGGCCGACCAATTGTAAACTCTGATTATCATCCTAATAGGAATGCATGTAGCCTCCAACTTACAACCACACCTTACATTCCTGAACATTAGCACCTGTTCCAGAACAATGCAAAAAATGCCCCTCCAAGCATCCCCACAACTGCTTTGACTATGAATTGATAGGAACATTTTCTTATCAACAGCCAAGACAAAGGGCAGACGTGCACGAACAGAATTTCTTTGTTAGAAAGTCCTGCTTTCTGTGATAAGGGGAAAATACTGAGTGTTGAAGGTGGTTAGGAATCATTAAGTAAATGAAAATGATTAGATATGGCAATATATCTTTGCACATTAGTTTCTAATACAATAATATATGTAATCCAATATAAGGCTAAGGGCTAGAATGTGTAAATCATGTGTAGTTTAAAGTTATATTGGGAACATTTTAATTGAAGTTCCTCTCAAGACGTTCCTCTCAGAAACAGGGCTGTTTTGACTACCACATTCACCCAACTTTGGAATACTGCAACAATTACAAAACAAGCTCTAGATAAAAAGTAGGGCACATTTTCCACAATAACTACATATGTACATGTTCTAGACACTGTAATAAGCATTTTACTTACTTCAGTCAGATGAATCCAGTCCAGTAAATCGAAGGGATGATGCTCAATCCATGGGTGCAGATCCCGGGGGGGACAGGGGGGACATGTCCCCCCCAATTTCTGAAAAACATGAATTGTCCCCCCCAATAAAAATACCCTAAATTATTCAAAATTGAACAAATGTCTTTTCAGACTTAACATTCTTCACATTTTAGATTCACATCTAAAAATAAATGATTGAAATGGTGGAACAAATGTTTAAAATGTTTTTAAATGGGTAGTTTCTTACACACACGCTGATGACATCAGCAGGCTTTTAAAAAATGACCCCCTCAGTCCTTCTCTCAGCTCTGGAAAGTGGCTGCAGCCTGGAGCTCTGGTAATTTGGTGTGAGTAATTTTGATCAAAAGTAGAATACTAGAACAGTAGTGTGCCCATAAATGATTTAAAAACGTAATCAGACACTGTTTGCCACCTGTAGTGAAGTAACCTCACTAGAAGCTAGTTTAGCAGCACTAGGTAGCTAGCTGGTGATATTTTCCAGCTAGTGGTTGCTAGCTAGCTAGCTAGATAAAGTTGGTTGCTTGTTAGCACTAGCCCTAATACTTCTACATGCACTAGCTAGATGGCTTGCCTGCTTGCAAGTGCACATTGATCAGGTGTTTGTTTATATTAGCTAGCTATATTACTGTGAAGTTAAAGAGAAACTAAACCCCGTAGTTTTGGCTGACTTGCCCTTCAGGCTGGAAATTCAAAAAATGCCTTGATTATGGGGGGGCTCCAGGAGCAGTTAAGATACGCCCAGTCACTCTCCAACAGCAGCGCCCCCTGCTCCGCCCCGCGGCGATTTGAGCCGCCAGCGCTAGTTTTTATAGGAGGGGCAGGGCGAACAGTGGTGGCTCGTGACGAAAGCTGCCTCCAAAGCGTCATCGGCCTCCATCTCAGCCAATAGCAAAATTTGAGTGTAATAGCCGGGTTTCAACCCATAGAGGGCAGTCACTCTTACATTTTTACAATAAAATACACCAAATTGAAATAAAAAAAAATCACTTTTGTGTCCCCCCCCAATCCTGACATCGGATCTGCACCCCTGGCTCAATCAAAAGTCTGGAGCTTGTGTGACTTCTTGACCTGAGGGCAGGCCTTATATACAAATGTATGACCCAATAGCATTGTGAGACCGGAGGAGGACCCAATGAGCATGTTAATGTGGCTGAACCAAAACAAACAAAAACAATTACAGGTTTTTTTGGGGACAACAAAAATTCTGCATCAGGGGGTCTTACAGGGACATGACTGTAACCCTGACGGCTTCGCGATTCATTCGCAGTCTGCACGTGGAGGGGTGAACGTTTCCCGCTCTGACTGCAGCTGGGAGGGGCTGCTGAGCGAGGACCGGGCCGCCTGTGAGTGCTTTGAGACAGGGGAGGTACACACCTGTATTTACGAGGCGGTGTAACAGAATGTTCTTTAAAGAAAGCTGATATTTAAATTCAGATGTGTTACTTTATTAAAGTACTTCCAGTGTACTTCATATTTGTTTACATGTTCTATATTTTCAGGCAGGCCAGCTGACAGTCTTGCCTGGGCCCTGGACGAGATAATCTTAGATGGGCCCCCCCGCGCCCGGATCTCTCTCTCTCTCTTTTCCCTTGCTCTTCCTCTCCTATCCTCTCCTCACATCTCTCTCTGCAAAAGACAAGTGACTGGCATTGACAATAATGGTTAACATTAACAAACTACACATAAGCTGTTGGAAATCTCTCATAAAGCTTTCTGTATTTTATATTTGATATTTTCATCCCATCTGGGGAATTTAGTGCACTAGTTGACTTTTTCTCTACTTCAAAGGAGAACAGCAAGCATGGTAGGCAAAATAAGGCCTTTTTTCAGCTGCTGTATATTATCCAGTCCCTATCGATTTTTTCCCTTCCATTGTGGGATGTGGAATATGTCAAATAGTTTGGGAATTCCCTGCCCTCTGCATCTGCTGGCATTTCCTTTGCCCTCTCTGAGAAAGGCGTTCGTTTTGTCATCACACGTACGAGGTTCACTCTGTCAGAGTCATTCTGGTTGAACATAATGCAGGATCGCTGAAATTAAGTGTGTGATCAGACTCTGATCCATCCTGCTCAGACTCTCTGACGGGGCAGCGGGCCCCTCCCGCATCACTCTCTCTGTCAGCTGACTGCAGCTGGATCTCTCTCCTCTCTGACGGAGCTATCAAACTCAGCTGTTCCTGTCAAAGATAACGTGTTGTGTCAGGCTTTTATACAAGCTAATGGACGTTAACATTAGAGCCAGCCTGTTAGGTCACGTTACAAGGCTGGTAAACGTTGGCGGCGCTGTTTCTTACCTTGCTCTACGTTCACTTTACTAGTCCCAGCTTCACCGTCACCACCTTTTTTAAGATATTTGTTAAGAAAATCTTTAAGGCTTCTGTTTTCTTCTTCTCTTTTCTTTCCTTCTCTGAGCACAGGACTTGTGCTGACCGGACATTTTGAGCGTACTGAACTTCAAATCAAATGGCAACATCAAACTTTGATCAGTGGCCAAACCATTTTTGTGTTGGGTGGGGGGGTTCTTGACCACTATTTCAAGGACAATTAGGAAGACAACAAATAAAAAGCTTTTATGTAACTCAAATATTACATTTTTTTTCCACAAATACATTAAAACTCTCGAACTGAAGGTTTGGCTGTTTCTTAAAAAAGGTTCTGAGCTGCAGGCTGCGCGGTGCAACTCGGCTCAACATTCATGATCTGCAGATTTGTTCATTTCAACAGTAAAAGCTGCAGCAGCAACAACATGAGGCTGCAGAAATGATTATTACATTATTAATAATAATAACAAAAGACATTTTCTAAGAAAAGTCCAGTGAGAAGATGAAGATTCAGGTGACGGACTCCAAACTGTGTACGGTAAATAAAATAAAAGTCCTCCTGATCGTACACGTTTTGTTATTTATATATTTATATAAGTTTAAATTATTAATCTGTTACACCTTTAGTCTGACTTCAGTCCAACCCACAAATGTTTCCATCAAAGTATACTCATGTCAGAGAAACTCACCTTCACCTTCACGACATGATCAACACGTAAAATACTGAAAACTATCAGATGAGTTCATGTGTAAATATGATGCTGCTCATATTTTAATATGAAAGAGTCTGTTCAGATTTTACTTACAATAATAAAGAAAGTGTTGAGTCCACCATCAACACACACACACACACACACACACACACACACACACACACGTATACAAATATAAAGCACTGATGAAACATGAGAAATAAACAGTCAGCTGATCTTCAGAGTTTCAGTCAAATATCAAACTTTTCTTCACAGATACAGTGTCCGTTCTCTTCGTAGTCCTCTCGTGTCACCACGATCTCGTCGTAGTCCGGACTGTGAGCCAGCAGCTTCCCTCCTTCCCACGGATAACAGATCGGACTGCAGGACAAACAGGAAACGGATGATTTTATCCCCCTCTGTGTCTTCATGCTTCAGACTTCATGCTGATGATGTAAACTCTTAACAAACAGCTGAACTCACTTTGAAGGCAGCAGGACGGACACGGGAAGGTGAGCGGGGGCGAGTGATCGCAGCTCTGCCTCCAGTCGCTCTCTGAAGCCCGGAAACAAAGTGTTCCCTCCGGTCAGGACGATGTTCTGGTAGAAGTGTGGCTGCATGTCTGATGGCAGAAAACACACACGTCTGTCTTTGCTGGTGAACACGTGAACTTAACGTGGACACGTCGAGCTCATAATATGTTCTGACCTTCAGGCAGGGACTGGATGGAGTCCACGATGGCCTCCGGGATGCCCATCTCCTGGATGCCAATGTCAGCCGGGTGGAAGAGCATCTCGGGAACAGCAAAGCGCTCGTTGGCCAGCCTCAAGATCTGCTCTCCTGTCTTGTACTTTCCACTGAAGACCATGTCCTCTCGTGGCTGAAGGACGAGGACAGCAGGTTGATAAATAAACGTCAGACGCCCTCAAAATGACTCACAGCGACTAAAACCAGAAGATGTGTCCTCACCTTACAGAAACCTTTTTTGATGGAGCTGAAATCTGGAAGAACATAATCCCTCATCACAGAGTTCTCCTCCCCCTTCATCCTGACAACAGACACAAAACAGACAGTCAGTTTAAAGAACATTCAGCACATTAAAGTGACACTTCATGTTATCTTCATGAGGTTCTGATCCAGCTGTTTACTGTCTGTGTGTGACTCACTGTGCGATCTCCATGTCTTTATAAAACTGCTGGGAGACATAACAAACATCTTCTTTCACCTGGTTGATCACATACGTTTCATCCATGACGTGTAACTGTCTGAAAGGAAGAGAGAGATTATTCTTTGACCTGAAGAGTCGAACCAAACATGGACACAACAGAGGAGCGCTGAGCGAGCTCAATCTACCGATATGAAATGATCTCCTTCAGATGATTGGTCAGCAGCTTCCCTCCTACGTTGATCCTGGAAGACAAAAAATAGTCGCCCATTAGCATTTTGTGTTCAACTGTTCAACAGTGTTCATGTTGTTGTTGTTACAGTGTTCATGTTGTTGTTGTTACAGTGTTCATGTTGTTGTTGTTACAGTGTTCATGTTGTTGTTGTTACAGTGTTCACGTTGTTGTTGTTACAGTGTTCATGTTGTTGTTGTTGTTACAGTGTTCATGTTGTTGTTACAGTGTTCATGTTGTTGTTGTTGTTACAGCGTTCATGTTGTTGTTGTTGTTACAGTGTTCATGTTGTTGTTACAGTGTTCACGTTGTTGTTGTTACAGTGTTCATGTTGTTGTTACAGTGTTCATGTTGTTGTTGTTGTTACAGTGTTCACGTTGTTGTTGTTACAGTGTTCATGTTGTTGTTGTTACAGTGTTCATGTTGTTGTTGTTACAGTGTTCACGTTGTTGTTGTTACAGTGTTCACGTTGTTGTTGTTACAGTGTTCATGTTGTTGTTGTTACAGTGTTCATGTTGTTGTTACAGTGTTCACGTTGTTGTTGTTACAGTGTTCACGTTGTTGTTACAGTGTTCACGTTGTTGTTGTTACAGTGTTCATGTTGTTGTTGTTACAGTGTTCACGTTGTTGTTGTTACAGTGTTCACGTTGTTGTTGTTACAGTGTTCACGTTGTTGTTGTTACAGTGTTCACGTTGTTGTTGTTACAGTGTTCATGTTGTTGTTGCAGTGTTCACGTTGTTGTTACAGTGTTCACGTTGTTGTTGTTACAGTGTTCACGTTGTTGTTACAGTGTTCATGTTGTTGTTACAGTGTTCATGTTGTTGTTACAGTGTTCACGTTGTTGTTGTTACAGTGTTCACGTTGTTGTTGTTACAGTGTTCACGTTGTTGTTGTTACAGTGTTCACGTTGTGGCAGACTGACCTGCGGATGCCCTCCTTCATTTTCCTGCTGCGGCAGTAGGGGGCGATGTGGGTGAAGGAGAACCCACTGTCGACCACCAAACAGCAGAGCTCCGACGGTTTAGTGTGGAAGTAGTGATGAGCACTGAGAGAGCCGGCTGGAGGACACACACACACACACACACACACACACACACACACACACACACACACACACACACACACACACACACACACACACACACACACACACACACAGGAGGTGAAGTTTGTGAGGGAGTATCACCTCTCTCCTTGTTTGCTCATCTGTGACTCACCATTTATTCTGAGAGCTGACTGGAACTGGTACTCCTCAAACAGGATCTCATTCATGGACTCCTGGATGGAGGAGAAGTTAAAGTACGGCTCGGTGATGACGACGCTGGTGTCTGCA
>OX336886.1:676894-696894 GCA_946959425.1 Argyrosomus regius | reverse complement strand
TCTGATCCATTTCATTGCACATTCCTATTCAGTGTAAAACATGTTTATCCCCGTCTATAAATACATATATATATATATATATTTTTATATGTACATAGTTTTTGTTCTTGTTTATGTTTATGTCTTCATTTACCTGTCAAGTCCTCTGCTCTGTTCTTTAACTGTACCTGTGTCTGTACATGTTTGTTCTATGAGAGCAAAGTGTAACCGGAGTCAGATTCCTCGTGTGTGTGTTCACACACCTGGTGAATTATGATGATTCTGTTTAATGTGTGTTCAGCATGAAGAGCGTCACAAAGCAATACAAGGATGTTTGAATTGATTCTGAAGTTATCAGGTGGCCTCAGACGTCACATGTGTCTTGTTCTGTTTGTGTATTTGTTTTAAATAAAGTTTGATTGACTTTTTAATCTTTGTGTCAGACTCATGAATTCTCCGTCACATCATTTAGCTCATGAACGTCTGTTTAAAATCTTTAAAATCCGTTTCCCAGAATCCACTGCAGGCAGGTGCGCTTGGTTTGTGATTATCAACCCGAAGTCAGTAAACGCATCATGGCTGTGATGCGTTTACTGACACCAGGGAAAGGAGACTATCACAAATGATCTGAACTGAGGTCAGCAGGACTCGAATGTCTGCGCTCATCTGATATTTCAATATTAAAAGTGTTGTCATGGTAACGTTAGCTGGTCATGAGTTGATGATGACATTTATATTATTATATTTATTATGAAACAAGTTCATGATCAAACTCTTTGTAGATACTCGATTGTGTACAAACGCTCATTAGTCAAACATTTAAAATATAATTAAAGCACCGCACCAAAAGTAATTATATTTATTATTTGAATATATTTTACATGAACAGATGAACAGTAAACAAAGTCAAAAGATATCTGAAGGTGAGCACAGACAAACAGGGAGATAAACAGTGCAGACACATGAACCTCGTCATCGTCCTCAAACTAAGGACTGCCCAGCGTCCCCTCACATCTCATAACTTTATTATCTTACAAAGTGACGTCAGGTTCTCCCGTCATGAGCTGATGAGGCTCCATCACTTCTGAATCATCATGAAATAACACACAGTGAACTTTTTCTTGGGACATTTCTGGACAAAGAATGTCTGAATGCACCTTTAGTTTTGGTCTCTGTGGGTCACTTCAGGAGAGCAGCAGCAGGGACGCTGTTCTTCTGAATGTTTCTTCTGTGATGAGGGTTGATGATCCAAAGCAGTTCTGATTGAAGCAAAATGTCCTTCAGACCCAAATAAAATGTTTAAAGTAAAAGCAAAGTGTCCATCAGCCTTTCTGCCACAGTGACTGAAAGTGACTGAAAGTGTTCAGACTTCCTTCAACCCAGAGGAAGAAGCAGTGAAGAGAACATGTGGTCGTCTCTGTCTGCACACAGTAATGGTGTCATCCACCTCAGGGTGGAGGTTGTCTGTCAGTCTTAATCCTTTAGGACGCTGCAGCGGGTCACTCCTGATATTTGGGGATGCATCCGTGGAGTTCGATGAGCTCCGGCCAGTTTTCGTATTTATTATTTGCTGGGTCGTTCTTCACGTGCTGGAAACAGTCAAAGAAACCAGAGCATCTAAATGAACTGTTGATGCTACACTGACCTGTAATCAGGTGAATGGTGTCACATTACATTGAAGATATTTATCCTGAATATCTTCAGATAAAAGTTTTAGAACTAGAACAAAGACCACGCCTCAAACTCGTCCCATTCACCGTCTTCCAACCACCAGCAGACACCTCCTCCTTCCATAACATGTAGTAACCAATCATAAAAGGGTGTATTGACCTTCTCAAAGCTGCTGTCCACTACTGCTCCTTTGCCACCAACAAACACCCAGTTATCTCTGAATTTCAGTGACTGGATCGCAGTGCTTCCCAGTTCAGCCATCAGCTTCCTGGCTTCATCGTTTAACCTGTTTAAACAGTCAAAGTATCTCAGTCAGTGTTTTCCACTGGTTTCACCACCAGTTTTAAAAGTGAGTGTTTGAGTTTGTGACGCTTTACTTTGACGCCGGTTCATCGTATGTTGCAATCAGCACAACGGCGCCTTTGTCAATGCTCTTCAGGAAGTCAATGAGCGGCTGTACTTCTGCAACAGAAACGTGAAATCATCCAACCACATGGGACCACATGGAAGTTAAATTATATTAACGATCAGCCGCTACTTACCGCCGGTGAACATGTTAAAGTGACCGGTCTTTATGACTTCCCCGGTTTTACCTGTTAAAAAACGACACTTTGCTGTGAGGGATGATTCATGAACCACAGACAGCAGTGATGCAGGTTATTAGCTCAAAACTCACCGTTTACTATAACAATGTTTATTCCTATTCCAGCGTTGTTGAGTACCATTCCAAGAACCCTGAGAAAAGTTTGAAATAGCAGCAGTCAGCAACCCGACAACAACGAGCAAACAAACCCAATGAGTGCTGGAGATGAACACTCACTGGCAGAGTGTGGTTCACACTTTTAAAATCTAAAGGCAAAAACTAAAGTTCTAAGACATTGTTTGGACGTGAGATGAAGCATTTAGAGGAGAAGAGGAAGTTCAAACGCCTACGGTTTGTTTTGGAGGCAGATCTTTGGAGGCATGACGTTAGCAGCTCCACTCTGGATGTAGAAGCCATACGTCTCCTCTGGACACTCTACCTTCGAATTACACATTGCAGCTGAAGTAGAAATGTTCACAACATTGATTAATCGGGCATCAGATCAACTTCAATCATTCATCCCGATCAAGTTAGATAAATCACTAACCTGACTGTTTAGGCGACGTCTTGGTTGACTGACTGTCAAATCTTGCAATTAAAGCACGACGCCATTCAGCTGAAAAAACTGAAGTTACAGTACGACAGAGATGTTAAGTTCATCGACATAATAAAACACCTTCAGACTTAAATGATGTGAAAGGTTCGTTTTTAGTTTCATCGATCATGTTGAGCTCGATTTCTTTTTGGTTACAGAGCTACCAATGTTAACCACCAGAGTTCAAGTGGCTCTTTATCATCTATCATCTATTAAGGATGAAATTCCCTCCGTGTGTTTCTGCATTTCCACCATGTCAAAGTTTAAAAACTCAGTGTGTATAAGTGAGATTGTCTCCATGTGTAACTGTAAAGTTAATCTGTATGCAGATGACACTGTTCTATACTTCATCATTGACCAATACGAGAGTAACAATAAAGGAATAGTTTGACAGTTTGTAAAGTGTCTTTCTTCTCGCTTGCCAAGATGTAAACTGATGTAAATATAAAACTACAGCGAGGTGAGCTTAGCATGAAGACAGGCGCAGTCTGTCCAAATTTTTAAAAAAAATCTACCTACCACCTCTAAAGCTCCACGATTAACATGTTAAATATTGTTTGTTTTATTTGTACAAAAACAGATGTCCTGATATCACAAAATATATGTTAACGAGAGAGCTTTATATTTAATAAAATCAGCTCGCGCAGCTCTGTGGTGCTTTGAACGAAACGCTAACTCTTTCCACAAAATAGAGCACATGCTTTTTATATGAGTAGCTGATTAAATAACTAATTTTTGAAGCCTCTATGTGGAGGGTTTCTAATGTCTTGTATAAAACAGGTGGCGATATACTCAAATACCCTCAATAGATTATAGCATGTGGTAAAAGAATGTTTCTGTACCTTCGTCACTGTTTTTCTGCAGCATAAATGTGATGAAGAGAATCACCGGCACAAGCAGCAGCATGCACTGCCAAACTTCTGCAGAAGAGAGACGGAGACATCGAATCAAAAGGACGAACTGTGTTTAAAGCAGCAACGTCAGACCTGATTCAAACAGGCGGGATCAGACACACTAATCAGAGGATCAATGTTCTGCGTGAGAGAAGATAAAAAAACAAACTTAGAAGTCAATAAGTCAGTTTTTCTGCAAAAGACTTCAACTTAAAACGCAGTGTTTGTGCATTTATTCAACTATTTCCATTACAGTTAACATTTAGTTCTAAAAGTCATATCATTACTACAGAACACTCTGAATGGAACTAAATGCATAGTAGTGATAATAGTGTAATAATAATTATTATTATTATAATAGCAATAATTGCAATAATGACTAACAATAACAGGAACAATAGAGAACTAAATAACCATAGACAGTGTCCTCATTTAGGACATTCTTCCTTATCGTAGCAGGAAGAGAACGACGTTTTTTGGATTCTTCTTCTTCTTAAAGATTCTTCTGGTCAGGAGTAAAAACGCCTCAGTATTATTATGTAATAAAAGTCCAGTGAAATAATTAGACTTTGTTTTCTAAGTAGAGACCAATTTATTTATGGAACGATTCATTTATATTTACATTTATTTAATATAAATAATTTAATAATTCTTAAACTTTGTGCTAAACTTCGTCAGGGAAGTTTTATCATCACCACAATAATGTAGATTATATCTCACAAAGAAGCTCTTAATTAATTGAATATTTACACCTAGTTAACCTCGTTAGGAGTGACCATTATGCTAATAACATTTGACTAAGGAAGTAAATAAAGCTTAGTATAACCATGTCCGTGTTTAGAGAGGAGTAATATTATTTTAATTTGATGTCTTTCTTTTTAAACTTTTATCAGTTGTATCATCATCCTGTTTGTTCAAGCTGTTGGATGTTTGCTTTTATTCTTATTGTAAGTAGGCGAGACCTTCTCGCACTGAACCACCCTGAATAAACACACGGTGAGTTAATGAACGATGAACAATGCCGTGTGTCCGGGTACCGAGACGTAAAGAAAGAAGTGCAAGGACAAATAGTTGACATCACTCCAGATGGAGCAGTTCCAGCAATAAAATCCTAAATGTTAAATCATCAAAACGTCTCAACTTTAATTAATTTATATTTTATGGAATCAGAGAGATGATTGTGAACTGAAGGTGTAAACCTGTTCAGCAGTTCAGAGGAAGCACTCCTTAACTAAACCAGCTGCAACAATGTCAGTGCTCAATAAGGAAGTAAGCACAGTATTAAGACACACACACACATACTTTCCTACAATACCAACAGTGGACTGTCCAATTATACTAACCAAGTGGTGACTGGTATTTCTGCTCATTGTAGAAATGCAAAAATAGAAATTAAACTTTAGTTTTAAGGTCTTTTACCAAATTATTACTTCAAATGTGCTTTTTAAAAAATGTTTTAAAGAAACAGTCAAGTGGGGACTTTTTACTTATCAAAGTGGGGACCTCTGTAACTGTCTGTATCCGTTCTTTCACTTCGTGTTTACTGCAGACTTTCTTTGTTCCTTTTATTTTAACTTTAATATTTTTAATATTTAAACATTTCTCTGCAATATAAAAAATATAGAAAGTTATAACATTTTACCTGCATATCAGCAGTAACTTGGCTGCATGCACTAATACCATGGACCGCAGAATTAGCAACAAAATTGACTTTATCCACACACACACACACACACACACACACAGAGAATAAAAAAATCTTACTTCTGAAGTTTTGTCGTCTTGCCATCTTTGTTCTTCCTGTAGAAAAAACAGGTTGAACAGATATTGTCATCATGAATCTACTGTCACAAGTCACACCAACGCTAACAGGTCATCACTTGTGAGTGATAGTTAACATAATGTGCTCATGCTGTCATATCCACATGAAACAACCTGCTTCATACACCAGATCTATTTCAGCATCCTTTGAACTCAGCACGATTTCACTGTTGTCTTATTTCTACAGAACGTTGGATGTTAATTAGAAATAATGTGACTGTTAAAGTCATAATGTAACTCTGTTATCTTGTTTAATTATGTTTCCTGTATGTATAAAGTTAGCAGTTACATGTTAACTTTGTGTCAGTCCATTAATCTGCATGTGTGCAGCGACACTAAATAAAATAAACAAGACAAATTTAAAAAATGAATATTAATGTCATAATGAATCTCTGTTACGTAACTCACTGTTTACCGGTCTTTCACTTTTCTAATCTGAAATCTCCGACTGCTCGAGGCGTTTACAACCAAACGGCTGCTGAGTGTTGTTTGTTCAATGATCAGCCGTGTTTCCGAAACTTTAAAGTTATGACAAGAAACTGGAAGCTGATGTTAAAAATCAAAATAGTTTTTAAATCAAAAAGAAGAAAAAGTCCAAACTATACACGATACAGTATCTCATTTGCATAAGCAGAAAACACCTGTGCAGGTAGGAAACAGACTGGATCACAGTGTTCACTACACACCAATCGAATACTCACGGACAGCAGACCGAGCGTTTGTCTAAATTCACCCGGAGGTCAGAAAAACATCCAGAAAGAGAAGAAAGAGCTGCACTGACCTACTCTGACTGTGAGCATGTCTCTGACGTCCGGCCTCTCTCACTCGGAGCCCCGGGAGGCGTTCAGTTACCGGAGCTGCAAACAGGTTGGTCCTGTTCCACCCACCTGAGCGTGACAACCAGGTTACAGCCAATCAGCTGCTCCCAGAGGACAGGACACAGACTCCCGACATAAACACAATGATGGACAATTCACAGCTCACACTCACACAATTTGAGTTTGCGTCAGGTCATCATCCTGATTGGCTCACACTTTACCTGAGTAAAGGTAATCCACAGATTTAATTTTTGGGTGTGTTTCAGTGCGATCCAGTCATTCAGGTTCTTCTTCACTATGGAATGTCAGACCACACCCACTCTGATGACATCACACCGATCCAAACCAATGACATTCAAGTATAAATAACAGCTTTGCAGGTATTAAACTTACAAAGTTACATCAGAAGTCATTACATGTTCATTAATCTGTGAATAAATTAACTGGAATATAAAGTGCAGACGTGTCTCCAGGACGTCCCCACAGACTGTCTAAAACCTGGACGTAGTCTCCGTGACGTCCCCACAGACTGTCTAAAACCTGGACGTAGTCTCCGTGACGTCCCCACAGACTGTCTAAAACCTGGACGTAGTCTCCGTGACGTCCCCGCAGACTGTCTAAAACCTGGACGTAGTCTCCGTGACGTCCCCGCAGACTGTCTTAAACCTGGACATAGTCTCCGTGACGTCCCCGCAGACTGTCTAAAACCTGGACGTAGTCTCCGTGACGTCCCCGCAGACTGTCTAAAACCTGGACGTAGTCTCCGTGACGTCCCCGCAGACTGTCTAAAACCTGGACGTAGTCTCCGTGACGTCCCCGCAGAGTGTCTAAAACCTGGACGTAGTCTCCGTGACGTCCCCGCAGACTGTCTAAAACCTGGACGTAGTCTCTGTAACCACACCCACCTGTCAATCAAAGCGTCCACGCTCTTAATCCTGCATAACTTTAAGCCTTAATATAATCTGAACAGGTGAGTTGTATATAAATTCACCCTCAGTACAGTTGTCATGAACGGGGAAATTAGCTACAGAGACCAAAACTGTTTTTTGTACCAGGCTGTAAACATGTTTATTTCTGCTGTGAAGTTGGACATTTGAACATGGGGACTTATGGAGACTGACTGTGGAGCCAGTGCCTACATGTACCAGGATGCATTGTGTGCGAGCTTTTCACACGTAGCTTTAGCATTAGCTTCAAACTCCAACAGTGGTTCTTCCTGGACACCAGTGACGTCACTGAAGGTGTCACATGACAGCTCCGGAGCCAGACGGACTGTTGGACTACATTTCCCAACAGCACTGACTGGACGTCCACTTCAAACACGATGAGGATTCATTTGTAGTTTATTCACTTTAATTTACTTCATGTTGACAAACTCGATCAAACTCGTGAACATTGTTCAGTGAATTTCAACATTTCATGTCACAGTTGGTAGTTTGAACGCTGAGGAAACGTTAGTGCAACGTGTGAATAACGAACTGAAGAGCGCCGCCCTGAAACAAACAGAACGATAATCAAACGTTTCGACAACGTTTCACGGCGCTGCAATATTTTATTCAACAGGAAGTTTGAGAAGAACAAAAAGAATATTTGTGAATAAATCCTGATCCAGGTCCAGACTGAACCGCCGTCACTACGTACTGAACCGGTCTGAACAGGAAGAGCTGCACGATGATTACCAAAATAAAAGTTCAATCATTCATCAGGATTATTTCAGATCAAACCAGACGACACTCGACGTGGATCAGCTACGATACCGGACTCAGTACGAGTCTGTTCATCGTGCAGCCCGGACCCTCCTGAACCTTCCCCGACCCGCGGGTCATTCATCTCCAGGACCCGACCCAGCGAGCTCCGTCGTCCGTCCTCCACCCGGCTCTGTGTGGACCAGTTTGGACCACAGTGCTGAACCAGGCCTGTGGTCTGTGGGTGTGGTTTACTCCTCCGTCAGGAGGTCCAGACCTCCACCACAGACCAGGATGTCTCTATGTGGGGCGGTCTACGCCCCGCAGCCTGCTGGTCTACATGAGGGCGTTGAGGTGTCCGGAGTGTCCCACAGAGTTCAGCATCAGGGCTCTCTGGTCCAGCACCTCCCTGTCCCGGCCCAGCGCCGCCCTCTCCTGCTCCACCATGGCCCGGTCCCGCTCCACCGCCGCCCTCTCCCTCTCCAGCCACAGCCTCTCCGCCTGCACCGCCGCCCTCTCCCTCTCCACCGCCGCCCGCTCTCTCTCCACCATCTCCCGCTCTCTCTCCAGCGCCGCCCTCTCCCGCTCCACCACCTCCCACTCCCTCTCCAACCCGCCCAGCGACCCGTCGCACGCCTCCGAGCTCCGCTGGTTCTGGTTCTGCTCAGACACGTCGCCGAATGCCTCCTGTCCGTAATCCGAGGAGGACGAGGGAGGAGGGGGAGGGGCTGGGCGGGGTCTGTGTCTGGGGGCGGGGTCGGGCTGCTGCTCGTCGTCCTGGGTGACGGGGGTGAGGAGGGGGGCGCTGCTCGCCAGGCGGCCCTCCATCGCCTCGTTCATCAGGTGGAACCACGGCCAGGAGGAGGCGCCGTCTGCAACCACCTCCATCCCAACAGGAGGATACCTCAGGTCCTGAAGAGGAGGAGAGAGGAGAGAGAGGAGGAGAGAGGAGAGAGAGAAGAGAGAGGAGGAGTAAGGAGAGGAGAGAGAGAAGGGGAGAGAAGAGAGAGAGGAGAGAGAGAAGGGGAGTAAGGAGAGAGAGGAGAAAGGAGGAGAGAGGAAAGAGAGGAGGAGTAAGGAGAGAGGAGAGAGAGGAGGAGTAAAGAGAGCGAGAAGAGAGAGGGAGGAGTAAGGAGAGGAGAGAGAGAAGGGGAGAGAAGAGAGAGAGGAGAGAGAGAAGGGGGAGTAAGGAGAGAGAGGAGAGAGAGGAGGAGAGAGGAGAGAGAGGAGGAGTAAGGAGAGAGGAGAGAGAGAGGAGGAGTAAGGAGAGAGAGGAGAGAGAGGGAGGAGAGAGAGAAGAGAGAGGAGGAGTAAGGAGAGCGAGAAGAGAGAGGAGGAGTAAGGAGAGGAGAGAGAGAGAGGGGAGAGAAGAGAGAGGAGGAGAGAGGAGAGAGAGGAGGAGTAAGGAGAGCGAGAAGAGAGAGGAGGAGTAAGGAGAGGAGAGAGAGAAGGGGAGTAAGGAGAGAGAGGAGAAAGGAGGAGAGAGGAGAGAGGAGAGAGAGGAGGAGTAAGGAGAGAGAGGAGAGAGAGGAGGAGAGAGAGAAGAGAGAGGAGGAGAGAGAGAAGAGAGAGGAGGAGAGAGGAGAGAGAGGGAGGGAGTAAGGAGAGCGAGAAGAGAGAGGAGGAGTAAGGAGAGGAGAGAGAGAAGGGGAGTAAGGAGAGAGAGGAGAAAGGAGGAGAGAGGAGAGAGAGGGAGGAGTAAGGAGAGAGGGAGAGAGAGGGAGGAGTAAGGAGAGAGAGAGGGAGAGAGAGGAGGAGAGAGAGAAGAGAGAGGGAGGAGAGAGGAGAGAGAGAAGGAGTAAGGAGAGAGAGAAGAGAGAGGAGGGAGTAAGGAGAGAGAGGAGAGAGAGGAGGAGAGAGAGGGAGAGAGGAGGGAGTAAGGAGAGAGAGGAGAGAGAGGGAGGAGAGAGAGAGAGAGAGGGAGGAGAGAGGAGAGAGAGAAGAGAGAGGAGGAGTAAGGAGAGAGAGGAGAGAGAGGAGGAGAGAGAGGAGAGAGGGAGGGAGTAAGGAGAGAGAGGAGAGAGAGGAGGAGAGAGAGGAGAGAGGGAGGGAGTAAGGAGAGCGAGAAGAGAGAGGGAGGAGTAAGGAGAGAGAGGAGAGAGAGGAGGAGAGAGGAGAGAGAGGGAGGAGTAAGGAGAGAGAGAGGAGAGAGAGGGAGGAGTAAGGAGAGAGAGGAGGAGTAAGGAGAGAGAGGGAGGAGTAAGGAGAGAGAGGGAGGAGAGAGAGGAGAGAGAGGAGGAGAGAGAGGAGAGAGGGAGGAGTAAGGGAGAGCGAGAAGAGAGAGGGAGGAGTAAGGAGAGAGAGGAGAGAGAGGAGGAGAGAGAAGAGAGAGGGAGGAGTAAGGAGAGAGAGGAGAGAGAGGAGGAGAGAGAGAGAGAGAGGAGGGAGGAGTAAGGAGAGCGAGAAGAGAGAGGGAGGAGTAAGGAGAGAGAGGAGAGAGAGGGAGGAGAGAGAGAGAGAGAGGGAGGAGTAAGGAGAGAGAGGAGAGAGAGGGAGGAGAGAGAGAGGAGGAGAGGAGGAGAGAGGAGAGAGAGAAGAGAGAGGAGGAGTAAGGAGAGAGAGGAGAGAGAGGGAGGAGAGAGGAGGAGAGAGAGAGAGAGAGAGGAGGAGAGAGAAGAGAGAGGAGGAGGAGAGAGGAGAGAGAGAAGAGAGAGGAGGAGTAAGGAGAGAGAGGAGAGAGAGGGAGGAGAGAGAGGGAGAGAGGGAGGAGTAAGGGAGAGCGAGAAGAGAGAGGAGGAGTAAGGAGAGGAGAGAGAGAAGGGGAGAGAAGAGAGAGAGGAGAGAGAGAAGGGGGAGTAAGGAGAGAGAGGAGAAAGGAGGAGGAGAGGAGGAGAGAGAGGAGGAGTAAGGAGAGAGGAGAGAGAGGGAGGGAGTAAGGAGAGAGAGAGGGAGGAGAGAGAGAAGAGAGAGGAGGAGAGAGGGAGAGAGAGAAGAGAGACGAGGGAGTAAGGAGAGAGAGGAGAGAGAGGAGGAGAGAGAGGAGAGAGGAGGAGTAAGGAGAGCGAGAAGAGAGAGGAGGAGTAAGGAGAGAGAGGAGAGAGAGGAGGAGAGAGGAGAGAGAGGAGGAGTAAGGAGAGAGAGGAGAGAGAGGAGGAGGAGAGAGAGAGAGAGGAGGAGAGAGGGAGAGAGAGAAGAGAGAGGGAGGAGTAAGGAGAGAGAGGAGAGAGAGGAGGAGAGAGGGAGGAGAGAGAGAGAGAGAGAGGGAGGAGAGAGAAGAGAGAGGGAGGAGAGAGGGAGAGAGAGAAGAGAGAGGAGGAGTAAGGAGAGAGAGAGAGAGAGAGGAGGAGGAGAGAGAGGAGAGAGGGAGGGAGTAAGGAGAGCGAGAAGAGAGAGGGAGGAGTAAGGAGAGGAGAGAGAGAAGGGGGAGAGAAGAGAGAGAGGAGAGAGAGAAGGGGGAGTAAGGAGAGAGAGGAGAAAGGAGGAGAGAGGAGAGAGAGGAGGAGTAAGGAGAGAGGAGAGAGAGGGAGGAGTAAGGAGAGAGAGAGGGAGGGAGAGAGAAGAGAGAGGAGGAGAGAGGAGAGAGAGAAGAGAGAGGAGGAGTAAGGAGAGAGAGGAGAGAGAGGAGGAGAGAGAGGAGAGAGGAGGAGTAAGGAGAGCGAGAAGAGAGAGGGAGGAGTAAGGAGAGAGAGGGAGAGAGAGGGAGGAGAGAGGGAGAGAGGGGAGGAGTAAGGAGAGAGAGAGAGAGAGAGAGGAGGAGAGAGAGAGAGAGAGGAGGAGAGAGGAGAGAGAGAAGAGAGAGGGAGGAGTAAGGAGAGAGAGGAGAGAGAGGAGGGAGGAGAGAGGAGGAGGAGAGAGAGGAGAGAGAGGAGGAGAGAGAGAGAGAGAGAGAGGAGGAGAGAGAGAGAGAGAGAAGAGAGAGGGAGGAGTAAGGAGAGAGAGGAGAGAGAGGAGGAGAGAGAGGAGAGAGGAGGAGTAAGGAGAGCGAGAAGAGAGAGGAGGAGTAAGGAGAGGAGAGAGAGAAGGGGAGAGAAGAGAGAGAGGAGAGAGAGAAGGGGAGTAAGGAGAGAGAGGAGAAAGGAGGAGAGAGGAGAGAGAGGAGGAGTAAGGAGAGAGGAGGTGTAAGGAGAGAGAGGAGAGAGGGAGGAGAGAGAAGAGAGAGAGAGGAGGAGAGAGAAGAGAGAGGAGGAGAGAGGGGAGGAGGAGTAAAGAGAGGAGGGATAAAGAGAGGAGGAGAGAAGGGGAGTAAGGAGAGAAGCGGAGGAGAGAGGAGTAAGGAGAGAGCAGGAGGAAACTGATCATAAAGTCTGAAGATGAGTGTTGAGGAAAAGTGCTTAGGACGAGTGTTTAGGACGAGTGATTAGGAAAAGTGTTTAGGATGAGTACTTAGGAAAAGTGTTTAGGACGAGTGATTAGGAAAAGTGCTTAGGAAAGGACATAGGAGGTCATTTTTTGACTATTGGACTGCAGCCCTTGTCATCACACTACCTTGTATCTCCGCTTCAGGTTGTCCCACTTCTTGGCCATCTGATAGGTCGACACTTTCCCCTGCAGGCCGAGCTCCTTCAGGATCGCCCTGAGTGACAGACGGACGGACCAATGAGACGCAGGCACAGACAGGAAGTGTCAGCGGTCGTCATGTTATGATGTGATCTTACTTCCAGGCAGCTTTGGCGGCGTTCCTCCTCCCGGTGAACAGTGCCTCGTTAGCAGCTCGCAGTTTGATCATCCTCCTCGTGTCCTGATCCGTCACTACGGCGACACAGACAGGAAGTAGAAATAAACTACATTCAACACTTAGTAAACCACAGAAGAAAAAGCCGTCTCACTCTTGTAGGAGAGGTCTGATGGCGTGGAACACTCCTCCCCGCTGGCGTCGATGTAGGTAACGTTTCCGTCAGCCTCGGCGGCGTCTCCTCCCACCATGCTCTCCAGCTCCGACACGCTGCTCCTCTCCACCATCAGACAGTCTCTGTCGGGAGGCGGAGACGAGCCGAACACGCCGTCCTCCTCGCTGCTCCACACCGGCGTCACTCGGGGAGCTTTTCCCGCCAGTCGTCCCTCCAGAGCGTCGCTCATCAGCTGGAACCAAGGCCAGGAGGCGGGGTTAGTCTGACCCTCCATCCCCCGAGGAGGGAACTTCAGGTCCTGCAGACAAACCACCAGCAAACGCTTCATCAACCATTCATGTAATTATCCGTCCTTCAGTCAGCTGATGCATTAATGAAAGGTAAGGTTGAACAGGTGAGTCTTCTGATGGCTGATCCTCCGCACACTGTCCTTCACCTCCGTGATGGTCTGATATTCCTACGAATAAACTTCCTGTTTAGACCTCAAACAGATCAGCTGCTCAGTTCTAAAGTCGTTCTAAAGGTGAGGGAACGTTCTCTGTCTACAGTCTGATCCAGTTTCTATACCTCATTTTTCATTTAGACTTTTTCCTTCCTTCCTTCCTTCCTTGTCAACGTGACCTGAGATCCTCATCAATCTATAAATGTCTTAAACCTGACAGACCCGCGCGGCACTAAAGGTGAGCTCAAAGATATTCTCACTTTAACATCAGAACCATCAAACTTTGAAGACTTAAAAAATGATTAATTCATTATTAAAATATTTTCAGAATTATGTTCTGTTGATCAGAATCGGACATTGAGCACGACGTTTCATGTACGGATCAATCGGTTGACGGTTGTCACCTTGAATTTGGTCTTCAGGTTGTCCCACTTCTTGGCGACCTGGTCCGGTGTGATCTTCCCGGTCAGGCCCATCTCCTTCACGATCCCCCTGAGGACAAGACCAGATGACATCGTTTAATAATCCAGAATATTTCTGTGATTTGATGATGAAATTATTTTTAATGGTTTTTCACCTCCAGGCCGGTTTGGCCGTGTTCCTCCTCCCGGTGAACAGAGACTCGTTAGCAGCTCGTAGTTCAATCAGTCTCCTGGTGTCGTCCTCGGTCACTGTGGCGATGAAAGGTCGAAGAGAAATCAATCGTTAAAAGAAAAACAACTGCCGCCTACATCACCCACAATGCCTCTGTCGGCGTGTCCAGCACGTCTTACATTTGTAGGTGAACTCGGCCATGCGGTGCAGTTCTCCCAGCGGCGTGGATCCGTTCTTCTCCTCGTTGTCGACCAGCAGGTCCATCTCCGACTCCGTCAGGAACTCCGCCATCCCACCTCGGCTCCGGCGGACTCGTTTCTTGGGCGCCGGCGACAGGGGCTCGCAGTCCTCGTCTTCGTCCTCCACGATGGGCGTGAGGATGGGCGCCGCCCCGGCGAAACGTCCCTCCATGGCGTCGTTCATCCGGTAGAACCAGGGCCAGGAGCTCGGGTTGGTCTCGACACCTCGAGCGGGAAACTTCAGCTCCTGGTAGAGACAGAAAGTTCTACAGATCGTCCACAGAGGGACCTTATCGTCCTGTCAACAGGCCACCAGCAACAACTCCTGAATCCACGACTCACAGAGACGCCGCTACTTCTCAGAAAACTTTAAACACGGCAGGAAGTTGTCTGAAGAGACGAACATCAGAACCAGAACAAGAACCTGTTTCTACTCTGAACCCATCAGACTTCTTCCTGTGACGCTCGCCACTCTGTGGTTCTTCCTCCGTGGTTCATCCTCCGTGGTTCTTCCTCCGTGGTTCTTCCTCCGTGGTTCTTCCTCCTCCGTGGTTCTTCCTCCGTGGTTCTTCCTCCGTGGTTCTTCCTCCATGGTTCTTCCTCCGTAGCTCTTCCTCCGTGGCTCTTCCTCCGTTTGCTCTTCCTCCGTTGCTCTTCCTCCGTTTGCTCTTCCTCCGTGGCTCTTCCTCCGTTTGCTCTTCCTCCGTGGCTCTTCCTCCGTTTGCTCTTCCTCCGTGGTTCTTCCTCCGTGGTTCTTCCTCCGTGGTTCATGCTCCATGGTTCTTCCTCCGTGGTTCTTCCTCCGTGGTTCTTCCTCCGTGGTTCTTCCTCCGTGGTTCATCCTCCGTGGTTCTTCCTCCGTGGTTCTTCCTCCGTGGTTCTTCCTCCTCCGTGGTTCTTCCTCCGTGGTTCTTCCTCCGTGGTTCATGCTCCATGGTTCTTCCCCCGTGGTTCTTCCTCCTCCGTGGTTCTTCCTCCGTGGTTCATGCTCCATGGTTCTTCCTCCGTGGTTCTTCCTCCATGGTTCTTCCTCCATAGCTCTTCCTCCGTGGCTCTTCCTCCGTTTGCTCTTCCTCCGTTGCTCTTCCTCCGTTTGCTCTTCCTCCGTTTGCTCTTCCTCCGTGGCTCTTCCTCCGTTTGCTCTTCCTCCGTGGCTCTTCCTCCGTTGCTCTTCCTCTGTTTGCTCTTCCTCCGTGGCTCTTCCTCCATGGCTCTTCCTCCATGGCTCTTCCTCCATGGCTCTTCCTCCGTGGCTCTTGCCCCGTGGTTCTTCTTCTGTAGTTCGGTGCGCCCAATCAGAGGCGTCTCTGTGAGTGGTGGATACGTGGTTTCTGGAGTTGGAGGTGGTTGTACTTACCTTGTATCTCCTCTTCAGGTTGTCCCACTTCTTCGCTAACTGATCCGTGGTCAGTTTGCCCTGCAGACCGAGCTCGTACAGAATCGCTCTGAAAGGAACCAAAACAATTAAACTCAGCTGTGACATCACGCAGAGAACAAACTGTCAACAAGTCACTTCAACTAAACAGAACCGGTCGGACTTCAGAACTCCGGTCCAGACCTGGGTCCTGGACCTGGACCTGGACCTGGACCTGGACCTGGATCTGGAGCTGGTTCAGGTCGTGAACATGAAGCAAAGCTAACACTGGCTCACCTCCAGGCTGGTTTGGCTGAATGTTTCCTGCCCGTGAAGAGCGCCTCGTTAGCAGCTCGAAGTTTGATCATCCTCTCTGTCTCCGGTTCAGTCACTGAGGAGGAGACAACATTTACAGGTAAGACGTCAGGAGGAGGAGGAGGAAGAGAGGAGGAGAGAGGAGACCAATGTTTACAGGTACAACGTCAGGAGGAGGAGGAGAGGAGAGAGGAGACCAATGTTTACAGGTACAACGTCAGGAGGAGGAGGAGAGGAGAGAGGAGACCAATGTTTACAGGTACAACGTCAGGAGGAGGAGGAGAGGAGGAGAGAGGAGACCAATGTTTACAGGTACAACGTCAGGAGGAGGAGGAGGAGGAGGAGGAGAGGGAGGAGGAGAGGAGACCAATGTTTACAGGTACAATGTCAGGAGGAGGAGGAGAAGTGGTAGTACTCTGTGTGTAGTATGTAGTAATATGTAGTACTCTGTGTGTATTGTGTAGTAATATGTAGTACTCTGTGTGTATTGTGTAGTAATATGTAGTACTCTGTGTGTAATGTGTAGTAATATGTAGTACGCTGTGTGTAATGTGTAGTAATATGTAGTACTCTGTGTGTAGTATGTAGTAATATGTAGTACTCTGTGTGTAGTGTGTAGTAATATGTAGTACTCTGTGTGTAGTGTATAGTACTCTGTGTGTAGTGTGTAGTAATATGCAGTACTCTGTGTGTAGTAATATGTAGTACTCTGTGTGTATTGTGTAGTAATATGTAGTACTCTGTGTGTATTGTGTAGTAATATGTAGTACTCTCTGTGTAATGTGTAGTAATATGTAGTACACTGTGTGTAGTATGTAGTAATATGTAGTACTCTGTGTGTAGTATGTAGTAATATGTAGTACTCTGTGTGTAGTAATATGTAGTACTCTGTGTGTAGTGTGTAGTAATATGTAGTACTCTGTGTGTAGTAATATGTAGTACTCTAGTGTGTAGTGTGTAGTAATATGTAGTACTCTGTGTGTAGTAATATGTAGTACTCTGTGTGTAGTGTGTAGTAATATGTAGTACTCTGTGTAGTAATATGTAGTAC
Organism: Argyrosomus regius; assembly: GCA_946959425.1. NCBI lineage: Eukaryota > Metazoa > Chordata > Actinopteri > Sciaenidae > Argyrosomus > Argyrosomus regius. The sequence goes on along the minus strand of OX336886.1, from coordinate 680,067 downwards.
TCTAGTGTGTAGTGTGTAGTAATATGTAGTACTCTAGTGTGTAGTGTGTAGTAATATGTAGTACTCTAGTGTGTAGTGTGTAGTAATATGTAGTACTCTAGTGTGTAGTGTGTAGTAATATGTAGTACTCTAGTGTGTAGTGTGTAGTAATATGTAGTACTCTGTGTGTAGTAATATGTAGTACTCTGTGTGTAATGTGTAGTAATATGTAGTACTCTGTGTGTAGTATGTAGTAATATGTAGTACTCTGTGTGTAGTGTGTAGTAATATGTAGTACTCTGTGTGTAGTGTATAGTACTCTGTGTGTAGTGTGTAGTAATATGTAGTACTCTGTGTGTAGTGTATAGTACTCTGTGTGTAGTAATATGTAGTACTCTGTGTGTAGTGTATAGTACTCTGTGTGTAGTGTGTAGTAATATGTAGTACTCTGTGTGTAGTGTGTAGTAATATGTAGTACTCTGTGTGTAGTGTGTAGTAATATGTAGTACTCTGTGTGTAGTGTAAAGTACTCTGTGTGTAGTGTGTAGTAATATGTAGTACTCTGTGTGTAGTGTGTAGTAATATGTAGTACTCTGTGTGTAGTGTATAGTACTCTGTGTGTAGTGTGTAGTAATATGTAGTACTCTGTGTGTAGTATGTAGTAATATGTAGTACTCTGTGTGTAGTGTGTAGTAATATGTAGTACTCTGTGTGTAGTGTATAGTACTCTGTGTGTAGTAATATGTAGTACTCTGTGTGTAGTGTATAGTACTCTGTGTGTAATGTTTAGTAATATGTAGTACTCTGTGTGTAGTATGTAGTAATATGTAGTACTCTGTGTGTAGTGTGTAGTAATATGTAGTACTCTGTGTGTAGTGTGTAGTAATATGTAGTACTCTGTGTGTATTGTGTAGTAATATGTAGTACTCTGTGCGTAGTGTATAGTACTGTGTGTGTAGTGTGTAGTAATAAGTAGTACTCTGTGTGTAGTATGTAGTAATATGTAGTACTCTGTGTGTAGTATGTAGTAATATGTAGTACTCTGTGTGTAGTATGTAGTAATATGTAGTACTCTGTGTGTAGTGTGTAGTAATATGTAGTACTCTGTGTGTAGTGTATAGTACTCTGTGTGTAATATGTAGTAATTCTGTAGTACTCTGTGTGTAGTGTGTAGTAATAAGTAGTACTCTGTGTGTAGTATGTAGTAATATGTAGTACTCTGTGTGTAGTATGTAGTAATATGTAGTACTCTGTGTGTAGTGTGTAGTAATATGTAGTACTCTGTGCGTAGTGTATAGTACTGTGTGTGTAGTGTGTAGTAATAAGTAGTACTCTGTGTGTAGTATGTAGTAATATGTAGTACTCTGTGTGTAGTATGTAGTAATATGTAGTACTCTGTGTGTAGTATGTAGTAATATGTAGTACTCTGTGTGTAGTGTGTAGTAATATGTAGTACTCTGTGTGTAGTGTATAGTACTCTGTGTGTAATATGTAGTAATATGTAGTACTCTGTGTGTAGTGTGTAGTAATAAGTAGTACTCTGTGTGTAGTATGTAGTAATATGTAGTACTCTGTGTGTAGTATGTAGTAATATGTAGTACTCTGTGTGTAGTGTGTAGTAATATGTAGTACTCTGTGTGTAGTGTATAGTACTCTGTGTGTAGTGTGTAGTAATATGTAGTACTCTGTGTGTAGTGTATAGTACTCTGTGTGTAGTAATATGTAGTACTCTGTGTGTAGTGTATAGTACTCTGTGTGTAGTGTGTAGTAATATGTAGTACTCTGTGTGTAGTGTGTAGTAATATGTAGTACTCTGTGTGTAGTGTGTAGTAATATGTAGTACTCTGTGTGTAGTGTAAAGTACTCTGTGTGTAGTGTGTAGTAATATGTAGTACTCTGTGTGTAGTGTGTAGTAATATGTAGTACTCTGTGTGTAGTGTATAGTACTCTGTGTGTAGTGTGTAGTAATATGTAGTACTCTGTGTGTAGTATGTAGTAATATGTAGTACTCTGTGTGTAGTGTGTAGTAATATGTAGTACTCTGTGTGTAGTGTATAGTACTCTGTGTGTAGTAATATGTAGTACTCTGTGTGTAGTGTATAGTACTCTGTGTGTAATGTTTAGTAATATGTAGTACTCTGTGTGTAGTATGTAGTAATATGTAGTACTCTGTGTGTAGTGTGTAGTAATATGTAGTACTCTGTGTGTAGTGTGTAGTAATATGTAGTACTCTGTGTGTATTGTGTAGTAATATGTAGTACTCTGTGCGTAGTGTATAGTACTGTGTGTGTAGTGTGTAGTAATAAGTAGTACTCTGTGTGTAGTATGTAGTAATATGTAGTACTCTGTGTGTAGTATGTAGTAATATGTAGTACTCTGTGTGTAGTATGTAGTAATATGTAGTACTCTGTGTGTAGTGTGTAGTAATATGTAGTACTCTGTGTGTAGTGTATAGTACTCTGTGTGTAATATGTAGTAATATGTAGTACTCTGTGTGTAGTGTGTAGTAAAAGTCTTGTGTAGTATGTAGTAATAGTAGTACTCTGTGTGTAGTATGTAGTAATATGTAGTACTCTGTGTGTAGTATGTAGTAATATGTAGTACTCTGTGTGTAGTATGTAGTAATATGTAGTACTCTGTGTGTAGTGTGTAGTAATATGTAGTACTCTGTGTGTAGTATGTAGTAATATGTAGTACTCTGTGTGTAGTGTGTATTAATATGTAGTACTCTGTGTGTAGTATGTAGTAATATGTAGTACTCTGTGTGTAGTGTGTAGTAATAAGTAGTACTCTATGTGTAGTGTGTAGTAATATGTAGTACTCTGTGTGTAGTGTGTAGTAATATGTAGTACTCTGTGTGTAGTGTATAGTACTGTGTGTGTAGTGTGTAGTAATATGTAGTACTCTGTGTGTAGTGTGTAGTAATATGTAGTACTCTGTGTGTAGTGTATAGTACTGTGTGTGTAGTGTGTAGTAATATGTAGTACTGTGTGTGTAGTGTGTAGTAATATGTAGTACTCTGTGTGTAGTGTATAGTACTGTGTGTGTAGTGTGTAGTAATATGTAGTACTCTGTGTGTAGTGTGTAGTACTGTGTGTGTAGTGTGTAGTAATATGTAGTACTCTGTGTGTAGTGTATAGTACTGTGTGTGTAGTGTGTAGTAATATGTAGTACTCTGTGTGTAGTGTGTAGTA
>OX336886.1:661894-671894 GCA_946959425.1 Argyrosomus regius | reverse complement strand
TGTGTGTGTGTGTGTGTGTGTGTGTTCATGTCCTCGAGCTGTCATCACGTTTACATCATCAATATTTATTAATACGAAATTCAATATGTAACGACACAAAATACTCGATTACAAGTCTTGAATAGTAACATTAATCATTTATTACATTAGTATTATGATACTGTTATTAAAGCCAGTTGTCCAGTTGTAGAGGACAGATGTATCATGTCCAGCTGTAGAGAGGACAGATGTATCATGTCCAGTTGTAGAGAGGACAGATGTATCATGTCCAGCTGTAGAGGACAGATGTATCATGTCCAGCTGTAGAGAGGACAGATGTATCATGTCCAGTTGTAGAGAGGACAGATGTATCATGTCCAGCTGTAGAGGACAGATGTATCATGTCCAGTTGTAGAGGGACAGATGTATCATGTCCAGCTGTAGAGGGACAGATGTATCATGTCCAGCTGTAGAGAGGACAGATGTATCATGTCCAGTTGTAGAGGAGGACAGATGTATCATGTCCAGCTGTAGAGGAGGACAGATGTATCATGTCCAGCTGTAGAGGGACAGATGTATCATGTCCAGCTGTAGAGAGGACAGATGTATCATGTCCAGTTGTAGAGGAGGACAGATGTATCATGTCCAGCTGTAGAGAGGACAGATGTATCATGTCCAGCTGTAGAGGACAGATGTATCATGTCCAGCTGTAGAGGGACAGATGTATCATGTCCAGCTGTAGAGGAGGACAGATGTATCATGTCCAGCTGTAGAGGAGGACAGATGTATCATGTCCAGCTTGTAGAGAGGACAGATGTATCATGTCCAGCTGTAGAGGAGGACAGATGTATCATGTCCAGCTGTAGAGGAGGACAGATGTATCATGTCCAGCTGTAGAGGACAGATGTATCATGTCCAGCTGTAGAGGACAGATGTATCATGTCCAGCTGTAGAGGACAGATGTATCATGTCCAGTTGTAGAGGACAGATGTATCATGTCCAGCTGTAGAGGACAGATGTATCATGTCCAGCTGTAGAGGACAGATGTATCATGTCCAGTTGTAGAGGACAGATGTATCATGTCCAGCTGTAGAGGAGGACAGATGTATCATGTCCAGCTGTAGAGGGACAGATGTATCATGTCCAGTTGTAGAGGACAGATGTATCATGTCCAGCTGTAGAGAGGACAGATGTATCATGTCCAGCTGTAGAGAGGACAGATGTATCATGTCCAGCTGTAGAGGAGGACAGATGTATCATGTCCAGCTGTAGAGAGGACAGATGTATCATGTCCAGCTGTAGAGAGGACAGATGTATCATGTCCAGCTGTAGAGGAGGACAGATGTATCATGTCCAGCTGTAGAGGAGGACAGATGTATCATGTCCAGCTGTAGAGGAGGACAGATGTATCATGTCCAGCTGTAGAGAGGACAGATGTATCATGTCCAGCTGTAGAGGAGGACAGATGTATCATGTCCAGCTGTAGAGGACAGATGTATCATGTCCAGCTGTAGAGGAGGACAGATGTATCATGTCCAGCTGTAGAGGGACAGATGTATCATGTCCAGTTGTAGAGGGACAGATGTATCATGTCCAGCTGTAGAGGAGGACAGATGTATCATGTCCAGCTGTAGAGGGACAGATGTATCATGTCCAGTTGTAGAGAGGACAGATGTATCATGTCCAGCTGTAGAGGAGGACAGATGTATCATGTCCAGCTGTAGAGAGGACAGATGTATCATGTCCAGCTGTAGAGGAGGACAGATGTATCATGTCCAGCTGTAGAGGACAGATGTATCATGTCCAGCTGTAGAGGACAGATGTATCATGTCCAGTTGTAGAGGGACAGATGTATCATGTCCAGCTGTAGAGAGGACAGATGTGTCATGTCCAGTTGTAGAGGACAGATGTGTCATGTCCAGTTGTAGAGAGGACAGATGTGTCATGTCCAGTTGTAGAGAGGACAGATGTGTCATGTCCAGTTGTAGAGAGGACAGATGTGTCATGTCCAGCTGTAGAGAGGACAGATGTGTCATGTCCAGTTGTAGAGAGGACAGATGTATCATGTCCAGTTGTAGAGAGGACAGATGTGTCATGTCCAGTTGTAGAGGACAGATGTGTCATGTCCAGTTGTAGAGAGGACAGATGTATCATGTCCAGCTGTAGAGGACAGATGTATCATGTCCAGTTGTAGAGAGGACAGATGTGTCATGTCCAGCTGTAGAGAGGACAGATGTGTCATGTCCAGCTGTAGAGGAGGACAGATGTGTCATGTCCAGTTGCAGAGAGGACAGATGTATCATGTCCAGTTGTAGAGGACAGATGTGTCATGTCCAGCTGTAGAGGGACAGATGTGTCATGTCCAGTTGCAGAGAGGACAGATGTATCATGTCCAGTTGTAGAGGACAGATGTGTCATGTCCAGTTGTAGAGAGGACAGATGTGTCATGTCCAGTTGTAGAGAGGACAGATGTGTCATGTCCAGCTGTAGAGGGACAGATGTGTCATGTCCAGCTGTAGAGGAGGAGAGATGTGTCATGTCCAGCTGTAGAGGGACAGATGTGTCATGTCCAGCTGTAGAGGGACAGATGTATCATGTCCAGCTGTAGAGAGGACAGATGTGTCATGTCCAGCTGTAGAGAGGACAGATGTGTCATGTCCAGCTGTAGAGGAGGACAGATGTGTCATGTCCAGCTGTAGAGGGACAGATGTGTCATGTCCAGCTGTAGAGGGACAGATGTATCATGTCCAGCTGTAGAGAGGACAGATGTGTCATGTCCAGCTGTAGAGAGGACAGATGTGTCATGTCCAGCTGTAGAGAGGACAGATGTGTCATGTCCAGTTGTAGAGGACAGATGTGTCATGTCCAGCTGTAGAGGGACAGATGTGTCATGTCCAGCTGTAGAGGGACAGATGTGTCATGTCCAGCTGTAGAGAGGACAGATGTGTCATGTCCAGCTGTAGAGAGGACAGATGTGTCATGTCCAGCTGTAGAGAGGACAGATGTGTCATGTCCAGCTGTAGAGGGACAGATGTGTCATGTCCAGTTGTAGAGGAGGACTCAGGAGGACATGACAGATAGAGCTGAGTGTCATCTGCATAGCAGTGATAGGAAAAGCCATGTGAGCGGATAATCTGACCCAGGGAGGTGGTGTAGAGAGCAAATAGAAGGAAGGGCCCAGCACTGAGCGCTGTGGGGTGCCTCAGGGCTCGATGCTGGGCCCCTTCAGATATTCTCTTTTGGTCAAAGTTTCTCAAAGTTGCTTGGATCCAGATAACATACTTACTGCACCTGTAAACCTAAATGTGTGTGTTCAGGTGTGTGTGTGTGTGTGTTCAGGTGTGCAGCATCATGTTGGCGAGGAAGGGCCTCCTGCCGGATGGTTTCCTGCTGACCCGTCTGGCAGAGGACCAGAACCAGCCGAACCGGAGCCGCTCCAGATCTCAGAGAGCTCGCTTCATTACCAAGACCGGATCCTGCAACGTGGCCCACAAGAACATCAGAGAGCAGGTAGCTCCTCAGGTCTTTAGTACTGGACTATCTGGTTCTGTTCAACATGACCCACATCCTTGTCTGTCCGGGCTTACTTCCTGTTGTCGTCTTCGTGGGTTTCAGGGTCGCTTCCTGCAGGATGTCTTCACCACCATGGTGGACCTGAAGTGGCAGCACTCCTTCCTCATCTTCACCTCAGCCTTCCTCTGCTCCTGGATGCTCTTCGCCATGATCTGGTGGCTCCTGGCCTTCGCTCATGGAGACCTGGAGCCACGCGACCCCAACGGCGAGCCGGGCCCCATCCCCTGCGTCACCGCCATCCACTCCTTCACCTCGGCCTTCCTCTTCTCCATTGAAGTCCAGGTGAGAGCTGGTCCAGGTCCTGGTCTCGTTGATCAGGTGTTTCTGTGAGCGCTGACATCCCCTCCCGTCCTGCAGGTGACCATCGGGTTTGGTGGCAGGATGGTGACAGAGGAGTGTCCTCTGGCCATCACCGTGCTGATCATCCAGAACATTCTGGGTCTGATCATCAACGCCGTGATGCTCGGCTGCGTCTTCATGAAGACGGCGCAGGCCAACCGCCGAGCGGAGACGCTCATCTTCTCCAGAAACGCCGTCATCGCTCCACGAAACGGTCGTCCCACCTTCATGTTCCGAGTCGGAGATCTGAGGAAGAGTATGATCATCTCAGCCACCGTCCAGCTGCAGGTGACGTCTCCACATCCACATCCATGACACGCTGACAAGACAACGTCCGCCCACGGCCCAAAGTTCAAGTTCTGGAACTGTCCAACAGTCCAAACAAGCAAAGAGACAAACATGACCACAAAAAGAGACGAGATGCCAAACAACTACACAAACAACACTGTTTTAAAGACACGCAACACGTCCACACTGGACTACAAAGAGACAAACTATTTTAAAGACACGCAACACGTCCACACTCGACTACAAAGAGACAAACTATTTTAAAGACACGCAACACGTCCACACTCGACTACAAAGAGACAAACTGTTTTAAAGACACGCAACACGTCCACACTCGACTACAAAGAGACAAACTATTTTAAAGACACGCAACACGTCCACACTCGACTACAAAGAGACAAACTATTTTAAAGACACGCAACACGTCCACACTCGACTACAAAGAGACAAACTGTTTTAAAGACACGCAACACGTCCACACTCGACTACAAAGAGACAAACTATTTTAAAGACACGCAACACGTCCACACTGGACTACAAAGAGACAAACTGTTTTAAAGACACGCAACACGTCCACACTCGACTACAAAGAGACAAACTGTTTTAAAGACACGCAGCACGTCCACACTCGACTACAAAGAGACAAACTGTTTTAAAGACACGCAACACGTCCACACTGGACTACAAAGAGACAAACTGTTTTAAAGACACGCAACACGTCCACACTCGACTACAAAGAGACAAACTGTTTTAAAGACACGCAGCACGTCCACACTGGACTACAAAGAGACAAACTGTTTTAAAGACACGCAACACGTCCACACTCGACTACAAAGAGACAAACTGTTTTAAAGACACGCAACACGTCCACACTGGACTACAAAGAGACAAACTGTTTTAAAGACACGCAACACGTCCACACTGGACTACAAAGAGACAAACTATTTTAAAGACACGCAGCACGTCCACACTCGACTACAAAGAGACAAACTGTTTTAAAGACACGCAGCACGTCCACACTGGACTACAAAGAGACAAACTGTTTTAAAGACACGCAGCACGTCCACACTCGACTACAAAGAGACAAACTGTTTTAAAGACACGCAACACGTCCACACTCGACTACAAAGAGACAAACTGTTTTAAAGACACGCAACACGTCCACACTCGACTACAAAGAGACAAACTGTTTTAAAGACACGCAACACGTCCACACTCGACTACAAAGAGACAAACTGTTTTAAAGACACGCAACACGTCCACACTGGACTACAAAGAGACAAACTATTTTAAAGACACGCAGCACGTCCATTAAAGGTTCAAAGAAACGCAGATACAAAAAACTGCCTCACGACTACAAAGACGTCGCAAAACGACCACGACTCTGGCTCCACGTTAGCTGTGTCCCTTGTTTCCAGTGTTTCTGCTAAGCTAAGCTAAGCTGTCTTTCTAACTGGCTTCATATTTACTGTGCAGAACATCACTCAGAAAGATGGTTGAACTGAAGCCGCTGTTCAATGCTGTTTGAACGTTTTCCCTCCAGGTGATCCGGCGGACGGTGACAGCGGAGGGCGAGGTGATCCCAGTGTCCCAGCTGGACATCCAGGTGGAGAACCCTCTGAGGAGTAACGGCATCTTCCTGGTTTCTCCTCTGATCATCAGCCACACCATGGAGCGAGGCAGTCCTCTGTATGAGCTCTCCGCCCAGACGCTGGCCTCCGAGGACCTCGAGATCATCGTCATTCTGGAAGGTCAGAAAAGACCTGAAGACTTGTGTTTTTACTAATACTGATTCATGAGTAGTCGATTACTTTATTTGTTGTGTTAGTATTCAAACGGCTGCTGGAAACTCTGAGACAGGAAATGTTCAAAACTAGGAGCTAAAAGAGGCCAAAAGCCAGCTGACGTATCCCAGAATACTTATGACCAAACAACCTGCAGAACTACGAACACTTAACAAATTAATTCATTAAAATCAAAAACGACCTCAACACTCGAAGAAGAGTTCAAATTCTCACAAAAAGAGACACCAAATGACTCCATGTTAGCTGTTTCATATAACTGTACTGTGTACTGTGTACTGACGAGTATTCACAGTATTTTGTAGTCTTTGAGTGTTTAACCGTCGTCCCAGTTTATTTCAAATCAGTTGACAGGTTAATAATAACAATGAGGTCAAACAGGAAATGACCTCGTTAAGGCTGTAAACACCTGCAGCTGTCCTCACGCTCACTCTCGTTTCAGGAGTGGTGGAAACCACCGGCATCACCATGCAGGCCCGGACCTCCTACGTACCCGAGGAGATCCTGTGGGGGCGGCGCTTCGTCTCCATCATGACGGAGGAGGACGGACGATACTGCGTCGACTACTCCAAGTTCGGAAACACGGTCGCCGTCAGGATGCCGTCGCTCAGCGCCAAGGAGCTGGACCAGACCAGGGGGGTCCAGGAGGGCAGCTCCGACGCTCAGCTCCAGGGGTGGGGGCTGGTCCGAGCCGGCAGAGGAGGCTTCCGCAGAGGAGGCCGCACCTGCGATAGCTCCGCCTCTCAGCCGTGGTACGTCCAGGCAGAGAAGATGGAGAAAGAGGTGGAGAAGAAAGGACAGAAGAAGACGGTGCAGCTGGAGGTGATCGGACGACAGATGGAGGACGACCAGCTGGGAGAGATGAGCGACTGAAGGCCGACAAACAGGAACAGGAAACACAGAACACGTGTGTGGCATCCTGCGGTGTGGTTACTGCAACCACCTCGCCTCACCCTCTTCTTCTTGTAACATCACGAGTCTGAAGACTTCTGAAGATTATAATCTGTAAATAAATCTGACACACTTTAAACAAACAACACAGAACAGGTCAGATACTTGTTAGTACTCCTTTATGTAGTACTCTGTGTACTCTCTGGTGTAGTGCTCTAACTTCAGCAGCGTAGTGATCACAACATTAGCTCCACCATCTGACCTCCAGACCTTAAATATCCAATCCAATCCAATCCAATTTTATTTATATAGCACAATTTAAACAAACACAAGGTTTTCCAAAGTGCTGCACAGCAAGATAAAAATAAAATAAATAACACAACGGAAGCACAATAGAACAATGGACAAAATGAGGTAAAGTAAGATAAAAGAAAAAAATAAAATCAATGAGATAAAAGAGAAAACAGATAAAGCACAGTAAAATCAAGTAAAAACAAATAAATAGAATCCTTCAAATAAAATAAATGAAGTCAACTTCCTACTAGGTGTTAAAAGCCAAGGAGAAGAGGTGGGTCTTTAGGTGGGATTTAAAAACAGACAGAGAGGAGGCCTGTCTGATGTGCTGAGGCAGATTGGTCCAAAGTTTTGGAGCTGCCACAGTGAAGGCACGATCCCCTCTGAGCTTCCGCTTTGTTTTAGGCTCTCTCAGGAGCAGCTGATCAGCTGACCTGAGAGACCGGGAAGGAGTGTAAAAGTGTAGAAGCTCAGAGAGGTACGGCGGGGCAAGACCATTGAGGGATTTAAAAGCAAATAAAAGAATTTTAAAATGAACTCTAAAATGTATGGGCAGCCAGTGGAGTGAGGCTAAAATGGGGGTAATGTGCTCATGTTTTCTTGTGCCAGTTAAAAGACGAGCTGCAGCGTTCTGTACCATCTGGAGCCGAGAGATGGCCGACACACTGACCCCCACATACAGTGCATTGCAGTAATCCAGCCGAGTGGTTACAAAAGCATGGATTACTGTCTCAAAGTGCTGCCTGCAAAGAATAGGTTTTATTTTGGCCAGCTGCCTCAGGTGAAAGAAACTTGATTTAACGACGGACCTGATCTGGCTCTCAAGTTTAAAATCAGGGTCCATCTTCACCCCCAGGTTTGTAACGGTGGGTTTCATGTACTGGTTTAGGGGACCAAGGTCTGGCAGGGGGGTTCCAGTGGTTCCACTAAAAACCATCACCTCTGTTTTGTCATGATTAAAATTTAAAAAGTTAAAAGACATCCAGGCCTTGATGTCATCTAGACATTTCATCAGTGCAGTGACAGAGCTGGTGTCATTTTTCTTAAGCGGTACATAAATTTGGTGGTGTTGGGTCATCTGTCACATTATATTTGTATATTGAGGTATTCACTCACACTGATGGACACATGTATCATCTTCATGCTAAGCTAAGCTAACCGGCTGCTAGCTGTAGCCTCACGACATGTTGAGTTCAGACTGTTTATTCGTCTCAGTTAGTGAAACTCCTGCAGAAGAACAGACTCCGGGTCAGTGACAGGAAATAGATGGACGCTAACAGGAAGTGACACAACACCAACTTCACATAAAAGTTTATGATATTGTATATTAGTCATATAAAGCCTGGTGTTATATACTCATGTCATATATATTTATGATGTTTAAATAAATTCAGTTTTTGTATTTGATGTCAAACAGCAGCAGGACGATCTCCGTCTGATGACTCGTCGTGGACGCACTTCTTTATTTGACGGGAAAGATGAATATGGACAGTGGAGAGTGCTAACATTAGCTTTCAGTTGTAACTCGCTCGCTAATGATTGATTATTAAGAGACTTTGAGAGGCTGATAGATAAAAGAGACCTAAAGAAACGTGACCAATCCTGAAGATGAAGTCAGACATGTTCTTCATGTAAATAAATAAATAATGAATTCATAAATGTAGTCGGACCACAGACAGAACAAATGCAGAAAACTCAGACAGACAAAGACGTGAAGATTCTGAAACGTGGACGTCAGACTGATTTATTAAAAACAGACAAACACATCAGAACTCATCGATGGCACCGACTTTCAGGATTGTTTTATTTGAATATAAAAAATAAAAGATGTCATTATAATATAAAACGATAGACTGGAGCAGGATTATGACAGAATGATGGAGGACACATCAAACACTGAATAAAATGTCAATTTGAAATAAAACAGGAAGTTGTTACCAGGAAGAAAGCCCAAACAAAGAAGGTTCATGTTTTATTTATTGTTAAACTGCTTTAAAATATGTAAATGAGCAAACAGGAAGTGGAGATCATTTTGTTATTGACCTGAGAACCTGTGAGCGCCACCTGTGAGGCGACTGACTACAACACTCACTTTAGTTCATGTTAGTGAACTACAAACACCTGCAGCCACTCAGACCCAACACCACCAAACGCTCAGCAGCGACCCCACCAGAGCCAGGACGGGCGTCGCCGTGGCGACGGCGTTGCTGGAGTTGCACAGGTTGCTGCTGCAGCAGCGATAGGTGAAGCCGGAGACGGCGGGAAACATCTGACTGAGACGAGAGTTATCGCAATCCGTGTACCGGATACACTGACGGATCGTCTTCCCACCTGGAGACACAACAACACAGGAAATGACATCATTTTTACCAAAAACTAAACTTCCTGTTCTCATCCACTTGAGGCTGGCTCCAGAAGTGAGTCAGTCTCCATAAGTCCCCATGTTCAAATGTCCAACTTCACAGCAGAAATAAACATGTTTACAGCCTGGTACAAAAAACAGTTTTGGTCTCTATAGCTAATTTCCCCGTTCATGACAACTGTACTGAGGGTGAATTTATATACAACTCACCTGTTCAGATTATATTAAGGCTTAAAGTTATGCAGGATTAAGAGCGTGGACGCTTTGATTGACAGGTGGGTGTGGTCATTGGGCATAAAGGAGACTTCATAAATTCAACACATTGTGACTTAAATAAATAAATCTGACCTCGTTCACTCAGAGATATGCATGAGTCTTCATACGTGCACTCCTGCACGTTCTCACAGCGACCCGTGTAATCAGAACATTTATAACAGCGAAGTCCAGAACCTGAAGAAGAAGAAGAAGATTT
>OX336886.1:639394-656894 GCA_946959425.1 Argyrosomus regius | reverse complement strand
CTATCAGAGCAGTAATTAATGAAGTAAAGGGTGTTAATGTGGATTTGTTTGGACATTCAGCTACAGATTTAATCCTCTGTGGCTCCAGAAGGCGTCCTGATGGATGACTCGGGGACAGTGGACAAATAAACGATGGTGTCCGTGTCTCTCTGTGTGGTGTTTATCTGTCACATTGATTGTTCAGTGCTGACTGCAGCCAGCGTGACGGAGTCTCAATGAAAATGAATGTTTGCTTCACTCAGCAGCTGGATGCAGATACAGTCAGTCCTCTGTTCAGCAGCTGAGTCTGTCACACCCTGGGACTGATACATGACAAACATCCATCCAACCAAAGAGTGTGTGTGTGTGTGTGTGTGTGTGTGTGTGTGTGTGTGTGTCAGTGTGCTCACAGCCTGTGGTGACACAACAGTCTGTGAAAGCTTTACACAGCACAGCGTTCAACAAGATTAACTAGAGTTACACCAGAGAAGAAGAAGAAGGAGCAAAGTTTCATCCAATCAGCTGTCAGAGTGTCTCCAGGTGCAGAACACAGAGTTTGTTATGGAGAACCACATCTAAAGGTTAGCATTTTGGTGATGGCGTCAGTGCACGCCTCTGGTGTCTCCGTCTGGTGTCTCCGTCTGGTGTCTCCGTCTGCAGCAATAAAAAAAGTCACATGCCAAACCAACGCCAGAGTCTCCCACATGAGAGAGACGAGGACAGACTGCTGGAAGAAGTACTGTTTACTCAGTCAACGTAGTAATACTACATTCACGTGTCAACACGTTTTAGACAGTCTGCGGGGACGTCACAGAGACTACATCCAGGTTTTAGACAGTCTGCGGGGACGTCACGGAGACTACGTCCAGGTTTTAGACTGTCTGCGGGGACATCACAGAGACTACATCCAGGTTTTAGACAGTCTGCGGGGACATCACGGAGACTACATCCAGGTTTTAGACAGTCTGCGGGGACATCACAGAGACTACATCCAGGTTTTAGACAGTCTGCGGGGACGTCACGGAGACTACGTCCAGGTTTTAGACAGTCTGCGGGGACGTCACGGAGACTACGTCCAGGTTTTAGACAGTCTGCGGGGACGTCACGGAGACTACGTCCAGGTTTTAGACTGTCTGCGGGGACGTCACGGAGACTACATCCAGGTTTTAGACAGTCTGCGGGGACGTCACGGAGACTACGTCCAGGTTTTAGACAGTCTGCGGGGACGTCTCAGAAACTGAGATGTGAGTGACGTCAGACGTCAGCTGTTGTCTCTGAGGACAAAGATCGTTTGATGGAGCTCGTCAGCAGACAGAGGTCACAGTTTGACCAGCAGCCAGCGTCCATCCACAGACAGATCTGTAATCAGATATATTCATGGAGTTCTGAGCTGCTGGCTCCTCTCTGTCCTCTGTGTCCTCTGTGTCCTCCTCTCTGTCCTCTGTGTCCTCCTCTCTGTCCTCTGTGTCCTCCTCTGTGTCCTCCTCTGTGTCCTCTCTGTCCTCCTCTCTGTCCTCTGTGTCCTCCTCTCTGTCCTCTCTGTCCTCCTCTCTGTCCTCTGTGTCCTCCTCTCTGTCCTCTCTGTCCTCCTCTTTGTCCTCTGTGTCCTCCTCTCTGTCCTCTGTGTCCTCCTCTTTGTCCTCCTCTCTGTCCTCCTCTTTGTCCTCTGTGTCCTCCTCTCTGTCCTCTCTGTCCTCTCTGTCCTCCTCTTTGTCCTCTGTGTCCTCCTCTCTGTCCTCTCTGTCCTCTCTGTCCTCCTCTCTGTCCTCTCTGTCCTCTCTGTCCTCCTCTTTGTCCTCTGTGTCCTCCTCTCTGTCCTCTCTGTCCTCCTCTGTGTCCTCCTCTGTGTCCTCTCTGTCCTCCTCTTTGTCCTCTGTGTCCTCCTCTCTGTCCTCTCTGTCCTCCTCTGTGTCCTCCTCTGTGTCCTCTCTGTCCTCCTCTCTGTCCTCTGTGTCCTCCTCTGTGTCCTCCTCTGTGTCCTCTCTGTCCTCCTCTCTGTCCTCTGTGTCCTCCTCTCTGTCCTCTGTGTCCTCCTCTCTGTCCTCTCTGTCCTCCTCTTTGTCCTCTGTGTCCTCCTCTCTGTCCTCTGTGTCCTCCTCTTTGTCCTCCTCTCTGTCCTCCTCTTTGGCCTCTCTGTCCTCCTCTTTGTCCTCTCTGTCCTCTGTGTCCTCCTCTCTGTCCTCTTTGTCCTCTGTGTCCTCCTCTCTGTCCTCCTCTTTGTCCTTTCTGTCCTCCTTTCTGTCCTCTTTGTCCTCCTCTCTGTCCTCTGTCTCCTCCTCTCTGTCCTCCTCTTTGTCCTCTCTGTCCTCTTTGTCCTCCTCTCTGTCCTCTGTCTCCTCCTCTCTGTCCTCCTCTTTGTCCTCTTTGTCCTCCTCTCTGTCCTCCTCTTTGTCCTCTCTGTCCTCCTCTCTGTCCTCCTCTTTGTCCTCTCTGTCCTCCTCTTTGTCCTCTCTGTCCTCCTCTCTGTCCTCCTCTCTGTCCTCTCTGTCCTCCTCTCTGTCCTCTCTGTCCCCTCTCTGTCCTCCTCTTTGTCCTCTCTGTCCTCCTCTTTGTCCTCTCTGTCCTCCTCTCTGTCCTCCTCTCTGTCCTCCTCTTTGTCCTCTCTGTCCTCCTCTCTGTCCTCCTCTTTGTCCTCTCTGTCCTCTCTGTCCTCCCTCTCTGTCCTCTCTGTCCTCCTCTGTCTCCTCCTCTCTGTCCTCTCTGTCCTCTTTGTCCTCCTCTCTGTCCTCCTCTTTGTCCTCTCTGTCCTCTTCTCTGTCCTCCTCTTTGTCCTCTCTGTCCTCCTCTCTGTCCTCCTCTTTGTCCTCTCTGTCCTCCTCTTTGTCCTCTCTGTCCTCCTCTCTGTCCTCCTCTTTGTCCTCTCTGTCCTCTCTGTCCTCCTCTCTGTCCTCCTCTCTGTCCTCCTCTTTGTCCTCTCTGTCCTCCTCTCTGTCCTCCTCTTTGTCCTCTCTGTCCTCCTCTTTGTCCTCTCTGTCCTCCTCTCTGTCCTCCTCTCTGTCCTCCTCTTTGTCCTCTCTGTCCTCCTCTCTGTCCTCCTCTCTGTCCTCTCTGTCCTCCTCTCTGTCCTCCTCTTTGTCCTCTCTGTCCTCCTCTCTGTCCTCCCTCTTTGTCCTCTCTGTCCTCCTCTCTGTCCTCTCTGTCCTCCTCTCTGTCCTCCTCTTTGTCCTCTCTGTCCTCTCTGTCCTCCTCTCTGTCCTCCTCTTTGTCCTCTCTGTCCTCCTCTCTGTCCTCCTCTCTGTCCTCCTCCTCTCTGTCCTCCTCTTGTCCTCTCTGTCCTCTCTGTCCTCCTCTCTGTCCTCTCTGTCCTCTCTGTCCTCCTCTTTGTCCTCTCTGTCCTCCTCTCTGTCCTCTCTGTCCTCCTCTCTGTCCTCCTCTCTGTCCTCACATTTCTTCAGACTGCAGTCCAACTCTGCAGGAACTCTTTTCACACTCTGACAGATCAACACAATGACTGCAAGAGACCCAGAACCAGAACCAGACCTCTGACCCGGTCTGCTTCCTGCCTCCTTCACCTCCTCCTGCGTCTCTTTCAAACAGTCAACAAGGAGAGGAAGAGGAAAAAGGAGAGGAGGAGGAGAAGGATGAGGAGGAAAAGAGAAGAAGAGGAGGAGAGGAGGAGGAGAGGAGGAGGAAGAAAAGAGAAGAAGAGGAGAAGGACGAGGAGAGGAGGAAGAAAAGAGAAGAAGAGGAGGAAGAAAAGAGGAGGAGAGGAGGAGGAGAGGAGGAGGAGGAAAAGAGAAGAAGAGGAGAAGGACGAGGAGAGGAGGAGGAAAAGAGAAGAAGAGGAGGAGAGGAGGAGGAAGAAAAGAGAAGAAGAGGAGAAGGACGAGGAGAGGAGAAGGAAAAGAGAAGAAGAGGAGGAGATGGACGAGGAGAGGAGGAGGAAAAGAGAAGGAGGAGAAGGAGGAGGAGAGGAGGAGGAGGAAAAGAGAAGGAGGAGAAGGACGAGGAGAGGAGGAGGAAAAGAGAAGGAGGAGAAGGACGAGGAGAGGAGGAGGAGGAAAAGAGGAGGAGAAGGACGAGGAGAGGAGGAGGAGGAAAAGAGGAGGAGGAGAAGGACGAGGAGAGGAGGAGGAGGAAAAGAGGAGGAGAAGGACGAGGAGAGGAGAAGGAGGAAAAGAGAAGGAGGAGAAGGACGAGGAGAGGAGGAGGAGGAGGAAAGAGAAGGAGGAGAAGGACGAGGAGAGGGAGGGAGGAAAAGAGAAGGAGGAGAAGGACGAGGAGAGGAGGAGGAGGAAAAGAGGAGGAGAAGGACGAGGAGAGGAGGAGGAGGAAAAGAGAAGGAGGAGAAGGACGAGGAGAGGAGAAGGAGGAAAAGAGAAGGAGGAGAAGGACGAGGAGAGGAGGAGGAGGAAAAGAGAAGGAGGAGAAGGACGAGGAGAGGAGGAGGAAAAGAGAAGGAGGAGAAGGACGAGGAGAGGAGGAGGAGGAAAAGAGAAGAAGAGGAGAAGGACGAGGAGAGGAGAAGGAAAAGAGAAGGAGGAGAAGGAGGAGGAGAGGAGGAGGAGGAAAAGAGAAGGAGGAGAAGGACGAGGAGAGGGAGGAGGAAAAGAGGAGGAGAAGGACGAGGGAGAGGAGGAGGAGGAAAAGAGGAGGAGAAGGACGAGGAGAGGAGGAGGAGGAAAAGAGGAGGAGGAGAAGGACGAGGAGAGGAGGAGGAGGAAAAGAGGAGAAGGACGAGGAGAGGAGGAGGAAAAGAGAAGGAGGAGAAGGACGAGGAGAGGAGGGAGGAGGAAAAGAGAGAGGAGGAGAAGGACGAGGAGGAGAGGAGGAGGAGGAAAAGAGAAGGAGGAGAAGGACGAGGAGAGGAGGAGGAAAAGAGAAGAAGAGGAGAAGGACGAGGAGAGGAGGAGGAGGAAAAGAGAAGAAGAGGAGAAGGACGAGGAGAGGAGAAGGAAAAGAGAAGGAGGAGAAGGAGGAGGAGAGGAGGAGGAGGAAAAGAGAAGGAGGAGAAGGACGAGGGAGAGGAGGAGGAAAAGAGAAGGAGGAGGAGAAGGACGAGGAGGAGAGGAGGAGGAGGAAAAGAGGGAGAGGAGAAGGACGAGGAGAGGAGGAGGAGGAAGAAGAGGAGGAGGAGGAGGAGAGGAGGAGGAGAGGAGGAGGAGGAAAAGAGGAGAAGGACGAGGAGAGGAGGAGGAAAAGAGAAGAAGAGGAGGAGAGGAGGACGAGGAGAGAGAGGAGGAGAAGGAAAGAGAAGAAGGAGGAGGAGGGAGGAGGAAAAGAGAAGGAGGAGAAGGAGGAGGAGAGGAGGAGGAGGAAAAGAGAAGGAGGGAGAAGGACGAGGAGAGGAGAAAGAGAAGGAGGAGAAGGAGGAGAGGAGGAGGAGGAGGAAAAGAGGAGGAGGAGAAGGGAGGAGGAGGAGAGGAGGAGGAGGAAAAGAGGAGGAGAAGGACGAGGAGAGGAGAAGGAGGAAAAGAGAAGGAGGAGAAGGACGAGGAGAGGAGGAGGAGGAAAAGAGAAGGAGGAGAAGGACGAGGAGAGGAGGAGGAAAAGAGAAGGAGGAGAAGGACGAGGAGAGGAGGAGGAGGAAAAGAGGAGGAGAAGGACGAGGAGAGGAGGAGGAGGAAAAGAGAAGGAGGAGAAGGACGAGGAGAGGAGGAGGAAAAGAGAAGGAGGAGAAGGACGAGGAGAGGAGGAGGAGGAAAAGAGAAGGAGGAGAAGGACGAGGAGAGGAGGAGGAAAAGAGAAGGAGGAGAAGGACGAGGAGAGGAGGAGGAGGAAAAGAGAAGAAGAGGAGAAGGACGAGGAGAGGAGAAGGAAAAGAGAAGGAGGAGAAGGAGGAGGAGAGGAGGAGGAGGAAAAGAGAAGGAGGAGAAGGACGAGGAGAGGAGGAGGAAAAGAGGAGGAGAAGGACGAGGAGAGGAGGAGGAGGAAAAGAGGAGGAGAAGGACGAGGAGAGGAGGAGGAGGAAAAGAGGAGGAGGGAGAAGGACGAGGAGAGGAGGAGGAGGAGGAAAAGAGGAGAAGGACGAGGGAGAGGAGGAGGAAAAGAGAAGGAGGAGAAGGACGAGGGAGAGGAGGAGGAGGAAAAGAGAAGGAGGAGAAGGACGAGGAGAGGAGGAGGAGGAAAAGAGAAGGAGGAGAAGGACGAGGAGAGGAGGAGGAAAAGAGAAGAAGAGGAGAAGGACGAGGAGAGGAGGAGGAGGAAAAGAGAAGAAGAGGAGAAGGACGAGGAGAGGAGAAGGAAAAGAGAAGGAGGAGAAGGAGGAGGAGAGGAGGAGGAGGAAAAGAGAAGGAGGAGAAGGACGAGGAGAGGAGGAGGAAAAGAGAAGGAGGAGAAGGACGAGGAGAGGAGGAGGAGGAAAAGAGGAGGAGAAGGACGAGGAGAGGAGGAGGAGGAAAAGAGGAGGAGGAGAAGGACGAGGAGAGGAGGAGGAGGAAAAGAGGAGAAGGACGAGGAGAGGAGGAGGAAAAGAGAAGGAGGAGAAGGACGAGGAGAGGAGGAGGAGGAAAAGAGAAGGAGGAGAAGGACGAGGAGAGGAGGAGGAGGAAAAGAGAAGGAGGAGAAGGACGAGGAGAGGAGGAGGAAAAGAGAAGAAGAGGAGAAGGACGAGGAGAGGAGGAGGAGGAAAAGAGAAGAAGAGGAGAAGGACGAGGAGAGGAGGAGGAAAAGAGAAGAAGAGGAGGAGAAGGAGAAAGATGATATAAACAAATTTAAATAATTATATATGTATAAAAAAAACAATCAGTCATAGAAGATAGATGTCTGACTGATTGACCCAGTGGTTGGACAGTCAGTCAGTGAGTTCTGGTCAGTGAGTTCTGGTCAGTGAGTTCTGGTCAGTGAGTTCTGGTCAGCGAGTTCTGGTCAGCGGGTTCTGCTCAGTGAGTTCTGGTCAGTGAGTTCTGGTCAGCGGGTTCTGCTCAGTGAGTTCTGGTCAGCGGGTTCTGGTCAGCGAGTTCTGGTCAGTGAGTTCTGCTCAGTGAGTTCTGGTCAGTGAGTTCTGCTCAGTGGGTTCTGGTCAGTGAGTTCTGGTCAGTGAGTTCTGGTCAGTGAGTTCTGGTCAGTGAGTTCTGGTCAGTGGGTTCTGCTCAGTGAGTTCTGCTCAGTGAGTTCTGCTCAGTGAGTTCTGGTCAGTGAGTTCTGCTCAGTGGGTTCTGGTCAGTGAGTTCTGCTCAGTGGGTTCTGGTCAGTGGGTTCTGGTCAGTGAGTTCTGCTCAGTGGGTTCTGGTCAGTGGGTTCTGGTCAGTGAGTTCTGCTCAGTGAGTTCTGCTCAGTGAGTTCTGCTCAGTGAGTTCTGGTCAGTGGGTTCTGGTCAGTGGGTTCTGGCTGTGATTGGCTCTGTCTCTGTTCACTGGTGCAGAAACGGCTCCCCCCGGCCCAAGATGGCGGCCGCGTTGACGTATCGTTCCAATGGACGTCAGAGGCGTCATGTCCGGGTCTGTATCTATGAGCTCTGACGGGCTGTATGTTCGACGTCATCACACGTGCTTTAAAAGTTTACCGTTATTTTACGTCATGAATATGAACTGTGCCGGACAGAAACTTACCGGAACCGAACCTCCGGTCGGTGACAGGTCGACGTCACGTTAGGATGAGTGCACGTTACTACACACCGCCAGAGCCGCTACAAACCACGCCCCATGTAAACCACGCCCCCTATCCAGCCCCCTGCAGACCACGCCCCCTGCCCAGGCCCATAGCACAGTAAACAAGTGAAACAAAGCTTGAAACATTTATACAAAAATACAAAGATTATATAGGACTGCAGATTTATATATAAGTATATTTATTTATATAATGACTAATGTATGTGCACAAGTTTATTTTAAACTCAGTAATAATAATTAGTAGTAGTTATTTCAATTAAAACAGGTTGTTTCCACCGTCCGTTTTTCCAAGAGCCACACTGTCACAGAGCTTGGCCATACATATCACTCTGTGATGATTTATGGGTTAACAGAGAAGACACAAATAAAATGTATTTATTTAGAACTAAATAAAATATTTTGAATTAAGTATACAATTCACAAGACTAGTAAAATAAATATGACCATACACAAATCTTTAAATTATGTACCGTAAAACACAAAAGTTGAAAAGTTTTGTTTTAGAACAAATGAAACAGCCAGCAACAACTTTTACTGGCAATAAAATAAAACAAACATTCATAATACTACAGCCTCTTCAAAAACTCAGAGTCCAGAGCTCTTCTGACTTTTTCTGCATACGTGTCCATTTTCTGTAGCGCCTCCTTGCTCATGTTGTTTGACATGAAATGAGACAGCAGCAGCTGTTTCTCACTCAGTACGTTTACATGCAGCAAAAAATTCAAATTTCTGATTGTATCAGATTTAGTTCGGACTTTTAAAATGCATGTAAACACCTTAGTCCGACCTACTTCGGACCATGACGGACATCTCAAAATCGGATAAGAGCACCTGGATAATTTGTTCATAGTCGGAATTTTAACGCCATGTATACTGAGCAACTGATGAGACAAAATGAAATAGCAAATAGTAAAAGGACATTCACACTGAGAGGCTGTCATAAACAATGTACAAACAATACATATAGGTATTAGCACTCTCCTTATGTTTGTAGCATACCTCATACTGCAGTCCACAGTTGTACACTTCTGTGGCTCCGTCAATGGAAAATGCACAGACAGCTGAAAGGGCAGTTGGGTATTATTGTGTGCCCTGTTTACATTCCCCCAGTGCATCATGGGAACCACGTCCGTCTTCCGGTTCATGTTGACAGAAGTTACCGAAGCGTCCAATCAGAGGTGATTAAAATCATTGCTCATCATCATGTGATCACATACTCTGTATGAGCTGTTAGCATCAGAACCACAGCTAACAGAGCTAACATGGAGCTAACAGAGCTAACATGGAACTTACATGGAGCTAACAGAAGAGCTATACATGGAGCTAAAAAGGAGCTAACCATGAAGTTAGAAGAGCTATACATGGAGCTAACAAGGAGCTAACCATGAAGCTAGAAGAGCTATACATGGAGCTAACAAGGAGCTAACCATGAAGCTAGAAGAGCTATACATGGAGCTAACAAGGAGCTAACCATGAAGCTAGAAGAGCTCCACATGGAGCTAACAAGGAGCTAACAGAGCTAACCATGAAGCTAGAAGAGCTATACATGGAGCTAACAAGGAACTAACAGAGCTAACCATGAAGCTAGAAGAGCTATACATGGAGCTAACAAGGAGCTAACCATGAAGCTAGAAGAGCTCCACATGGAGCTAACAAGGAGCTAATAGAGCTAACCATGAAGCTTAGAGAGAAAATATATTTAAAAAAATAAGTTTCTATCTATCTTATCTATTCAAGATGGCCGACAAAGCAGCTTCAGATAAACAGTCTTTTATTTTTAAAGCATTTGAAACAGAAAAAAACAAAACAAAGAGAAATCAAGTCACCACAGATTGAGTCCAGCAGTGAAAAATGTCACAGTCGAGCAAAACATCGAATATGAAGAAGAAAAAGCCGACTCCTCTCAGCTCTGGAGCCAGATTACAATCAGCCAGACGTCAGTAAGAACATCAGATACACGTTAATGATGTGGACTGAAGTCAAAGTGTCTTTGTACTGCACGCAAATCATTTAGAAAAACCAGCATCAGTCTGAATAAAAACCATCATCAGTCTGAAGCAGCTCAGGCAGCATCATACAAACATTATGCTTCAAAAATCAGGTCGGTTTATACAGAAATAACGGCATGCATACGATACGGACAAGCACAATATGAAATAAAAACAGTTTATCTTCAGTGAAGAGCATCATACAGCAAACACCCAGAAATACTTTGACATTTATTCTGTTTTATAATAAGAAGTATGGAACCAGAGCTGGGAGGAGATTAGCTTAGCTTAGCTTAGCTTAGCTTATCTCTCTGAAGCTAGCTTGGCTCTGTTCAAAATTCAAAACTACACGGATGAACACCTCCAGCATTTCGTGTAATGAAAGTTTGTTTTTGAGCTTTAACGAGAGCCAGGCTAGCTGATTCGCTGTTTCCAATCTTTATGCTAAGCTAGGCTAATCGCCTCCCTGATCCAGGTCAGCACTGATGCTGCATTCATGTCACGTCAGCAGAAAGAGAAGAATGGGGGGAATTATTGTTAATCCGACTTATTCCAAGATGGTTACCCCGTTGGTCGTCTTGTAGTCAAAATATTAAAACAACCTAACGAAGCTAACAGAGCTAACCATGAAGCTAACAGAGCTAACCATAGAGCTAACAGAACTAACTATGGTTAGCTCTCTTAGTTCATAGTTAGTTCTGCAACCATGGAGCTAACAGAGCTAACCATGAAGCTAACAGAGCTAACCATGGAGCTAACAGAGCTAACCATGAAGCTAACAGAGCTAACCATGGAGCTAACAGAGCTAACCATGAAGCTAATAGAGCTAACCATGGAGCTAACAGAACTAACAGAGCTAAGCATGGATCTAACAGAGCTAATGGAGCTAACTATTGAGCTAACAGAGCTAATGAGGCTAACCAAAAAACTAAAAGAGCTAAACATGGAGCTAACTATGGAGCTAACAGAGACAGCTTGTTATTTCAGTCCAAATGATATGACATGAACGCAGCATTAGATGATAACTTTCCACCATAAGGTGAATTTTTCCCAAAATGTCCAACTCTTCCTTTAACTGAATGACACAAAGCAAATTTTACAATATTATAAAAACTAAAGCAAAAGTGACGGTCTGCCTGTTGAGGTCATCCTGTACCTCTGCCATGTTACATTGAATCTTAATAATAATAATAATAATAATGATAAAATCCTTAAATGTGCACTAAAAGCAACGGTTTACTATCGTCATGCAGCTTTTTAAAACTTATTTGAATTATTTGAAGCCTGAGCTTTGGCAAAGACTGAAGTTACCCTGATGATTACACCCAAACATGAAGCTGTTGCATCAGAGAAAAAGAACATATTTCAGATTTATCATACGCAGCAGTAAACATCCAAACAAATCTCGCAAAATACAGTATGGCATAGCAGGATAGCACCTTTTTCTTTCGGTTCTTGCATTCGATCATTATGGCACAATCATCAAATTCAAGAGAAAAATACTCTCCTTAAAAACAGGCTCAAAAGCATTTACAGTATATACAGTTTATATAATATATACAGTGTCTACATTTCATATAGAAATATAAAGCCTTTTTACATCCTTACACATTTCTGTCAGGCACTAAATGACTGAATATCCCATTGGCAAATCAGCTGAAGCAGAGCGGCTCCACAGCACAGACGTTTAGTTTGACACTAATTGATTGTTCCCAACGTAGCCCGCTCGGCAGCCCTCAGTTTGACAATCATCAGTGAAAGAAGTCAGTCAGTCAGTCAGAGAAGATTTCAGCTCGATATCCAGCTGAACATGGACGATTATGAGACAGTCGGCCAACAGCAAAACAACTACAACCACACAGCTGCTTAATAGTTTGTAGATGCAGTTATTAGTGGTGGCTTTACAAGTTTTTATACTTTTCTGTCTCTTTGTAGTTGTTTTGTATCTCTTTGTGGTTTTGTGTCTCTTTGTGGTTGCTTTGTGTCTCTTTGTAGTTGTTTTGTATCTCTTTGTGGTTGCTTTGTGTCTCTTTGTAGTTGTTTTGTATCTCTTTGTGGTTGCTTTGTGTCTCTTTGTAGTTGTTTTGTATCTCTTTGTGGTTGTTTTATATCTCTTTGTGGTTGTTTTCTGTCTCTTTGTGGTTGTTTTCTGTCTCTTTGTAGTTGTCTTATGTCTCTTTGTAGTTGTCTTATGTCTCTTTGTAGTTGCTTTGCATCTCTGTGGTTGTTTTCTGTCTCTTTGTGGTTGTTTTCTGTCTCTTTGCAGTTGTCTTATGTCTCTTTGTAGTTGTTTTACATCTCTTTATAGTTGCTTTGCATCTCTGTGGTTGTTTTGTATCTCTTTGTGGTTGTTTGTATCTCTTTGTGGTTGTTTTCTGTCTCTTTGTGGTTGTTTTGTATCTCTTTGTGGTTGTTTTCTGTCTCTTTGTGGTTGTTTTGTATCTCTTTGTGGTTGTTTTGTATCTCTTTGTGGTTGTATCTCTTTGTTGTTGTTTTCTGTGTCTTTGTGGTTGTTTTGTATCTCTTTGAAGTTGTATTTTGTCTCTTTGTGGTTGTGTTATGTCTCTTTGTAGTTGTTTGACATTTCTTTGTAGTTGCTTTGCATCTCTTTGTGGTCGTTTTGTGTCTCTTTGTAGTTGTTTTGTGTCTCTTTGTAGTTGCCACATGTCTCTTTATAGTTGCCACATGTCTCTTTATAGTTGTTTTGTATCTCTTTTTGGACTGGATATTTCAACAATTACTATGTCTGTGATTCTCAGTCATCTGGGTCTTAGTATCTAATGAAGGTTATTGCAGGCAACCAAAAGGTTTATCAGACCTGAAGAAGCCTCATGGACGAGAGGCGAAACTAGTCCAGTTGTCTACAATAACACTCATAATTGCACTGATTCAAATTATCTGCATTTTGTAGTACTACTGTAGTGTTGTAGTATTATTATATTGAAGTGCTACAACACTGGGTTTGCCTGCTAAATGTCAGGGTAGAACTCAGTGTTGACGTCAACGCTGTGCAGGACAGACTTCTGATCAGCTGCTGACATCCTGTTCAACACCTCGGCTGACAGAGAGTAACTGCTGCCGGACTTCTCTTCAAACCAGCTGTCCAATGCTCGCTTCCCATCAAAGTTAGAGATGGGCGGTCCATTAACTGCCACAGTCAGCAGGTCGTTCATCTGCTCCAGAGTCAGCCGGGAGCGATTATTCCTACACATCTTCTGCAGAGACCCTCTGCCTTTATCGCAGCAGGTCGTGGAACTTGGCTGGACCCGGACAACCTGCACAATCCGGTTCAGCAGAGGAAAACGCTGCTTGTACCTGCAGATGTGACTGATGACCTCCTTAAAACCATTCATACTGTAGTAATCTGCTTTCAGGTCTTTCCACTCCATCACCAGGCTGCCCCTGGCCTCTGACCTGGCCTGGGAGCCCTCCTGACCCCCAGAAGGAATGGATTCCAAATGGTTGAATATCATCTGGATTTCCTCCTCCCCGTAGTCTTGTAGGTCCTCCCGGTTGTGAGGCCAGGTGGACAGGTCCAGGATCTTGCAGGCTTTGGCAAATGAACGGCTCTGCAGGTCCAGCCTTTGCGACAGGATGCCTTGGCTTCTGTTGCAGATCTTTTCTCGGATGGACTGAAACTTGGACTCTGCAACACGCAGGTTCTTCAGAGCAACACCGTTGAAACTTTCACGGAAATTTTCCTCAAACTCCTGTAGATACTCTCCGGGACAGTCCACCAACTGGCCAATCTCCAGAATGGCCTCCTCTATCTTGGCTTCCACCTGTGACACAAGCAGGTACTCTCCCTGGAAAGTGAAGGCTAATCGTGAGAGAACAGCTATGATGTCCAGCAGGAAGTAGATGAGCTTTACAGACTGATAGTCCATGAGGAACTGGAGGAGGGTGAGGGCGATGGCTGCAGCGTCAGCCCTCTGTGTTTGGCTGCTGATCTCTTTAAGATGGGCGACTACCTCCAGGTAATCTTTGATTAGCGCGTTAAGGACGTTTGGTTCTCCGATGATCCATCGAATGGCTCTAATGTCTCCGAGGAACTCAGTCTCCTCTGACAATGTCGGAGCAGTGGATCGCAGTTCGGCCATCATGCGAGGGGAGTAACGGTAGAAACTGAGGAGCTGCTTGAGGTTGTTTTCCAGATCCTCGAGGCAGGAGAGCTCCTTTCCACTGATGGCATCTAGCACTTCCAGATGGGGCCGATGGATCATGATAGGAAGACAGAGGATCCAAGGAAAAGTCTTTTGTACAGCGATGTACAGGTTGGCTCTCATTCCTGAAGAGATGTTGGTGCCATCTACCCCAAGTCCGACCACCAGCAAGTCCTGAAACCTGAGGCCGAGGACACCGAAGGCACGATCCATAGCCTGGAGATATCCGTCCACACTGGCCACGCTAAGTCTCTGCAAGGACAGGAACTCTGTGTTTGGAGAGCCCTCACTGGTAATGAACTGGACGTAGACGGCTACCATGTCTGAGAAAAGGTCATCATTTTGGGCGTCCATTATGACACTTAAGAAGGGGGACAGGCGCATCTTCTCAGCCAGGTCTTCTTTCAAAGCTCGAGCGATGTGGTGAATGAGGATCTGACAGTCCCCTTCATTCATGTACTGGTCCACCACTTTGAGCTCACACCTCTTCAGAAGCTCTGCCAGCGGACGGAGGTCAGAGAAGGGCCGTCCCTCCAAAGCCAAGTGGTACGCTGCATTGAACAGCAGCATCATATTCTTGCACATCTCCTCTGTCTTCTCTGGATGCATGCGCAGCTTATACAGCTGCAGACACTTCTTGTGGAGGTTGCTCTGGCTGTGGAGCTTGATGGTGTGGATCTTAAACTGCTTGGAGCCGATGATAAAGGCAGAGGTTCGAGACGACTGGACGGTGTACTGGCGGCAGACGTGGCACCACATCTCGTTGAGGGTTGGCGAGTAGCGAAGAAACCAGAACTTTTTCAGCCACTCCTGCTTGAAGCGGCGAATTCGTCTGCCACCAGCAGAGGAGAGCTTTGATGGGTCTTCTGGAGAAATCACAAGATCTGCAGCAATCGACTCATCAGCTGAGTCCACGTCCTGGTCGTCTTCATCCAGAACCACCTGAGTGGGAGTCAAAGGCTCCATTCCTGCAAAGAAAGACACATCTAGCTTCTGTAACCACTAAAATGTTGCATCTGTGATCTTTAGCAATGCTAGCGGCTCTATGAAGGTCAATCAGTCTACCAATATCTCAACAACTATTGGACAGACTGTCATGCGGTTTGTTCATGGTTCATAGGGAATTAATCCGAATGGTTTAAATGAACCTACAACAACTGAACTTTGGGTCCGAACCTACCTTGAAAATCTTCGATGGGGCCTTGCTCCGGGTGGGGTGGCTGATTGTGTTGGGTCAGGGTCTTTTCAGACATCGATGAACCGACCACGTCCCCCTGTTCTCCTCTGAGTCTGGACAGCTCCTCCTCCAGCTCCAGGATCCTCCTCTTCAGTTTGACACAGTTGGGGCAGAAGGAGGTGGAGGGTACCTCACTGCTCTGGTTCTCCTCGTCTTTCTCTTCCACCTTCAGGTTCTGAACGTTGAAGCTGCTTTCAGAAGAATCACACCCCGACCTGAGCACTGCTGTTTTACACTCGCCGTGGAGGGAAGACTGGGACCTGGACTTGCTGGAGTGCTCTAGAGAAGCCTCCAGGACGTCTTTGAAGATGAGGTCGATCTTCTTCCTCTTGGCAGGAGGCTGGCCGTCCGGCTCTTCGCTGGGTTGTTTACTGGAGCTCGGTTTGCCCTGCAGAGCTGACTGCAGGCACGGAGATTTAAAGTCCTTCTGAATGTTGGGCGGGACCGCCGGCTTCCCGGTTTCTGGAATTAAGACAGCTTTCTTAGTCAAGAAGATCAGGTACTTTTTAGATTTTGCAACTGACAACCACTAAGCATTATGCAAATTATTGTATGACACTATCTGGTGACTTTTAGCGACTAGCATTCGTGCTAGTTGCTTTTATTAGAAAAGAATTGGCAACGCCGCCAAGAAAGTGAAACCAGGAGAGGGTAATAAGTCTCCCAACCCTTGAACCCTCAACAAAAGCTGTTTGTGCAGTGAGCTTCATCAACCACAATAAATCAGAGACTACCTGTCCGGCTCACCTGTGTCCGGCTCACCTGTGTCTAGGTTGCGGCCGATGCTCTCCTGAGAGACGCAGTGGAGTCGTTGGATGTAGTCGTCGCTGTACCAGACCCTCAGTTTCTCTCCCGCCGCCAGAGTCCGACACACTCTGAAGTAAATGTTTTTATGATGCTGAAACGCCGTCAAGTTCCTGTCGCTCTCCTCTGACGAGGTCCGGACAAACCTGCAGGTCACAAACATCAGAAACATTCAAGACTTATATCATTTAATCGTCAAGAGGTTGGGAGGAAAATAAAGGTCAAAGTAGATTCAGTTTTGCAGGTTTGATTAAATTAAAGGTGTGAAGTTATTTTAATATATTTTATCATCAACAGAGTTTCAGGAAAGCTCGTCGATTGTCGTTCAAGGTGTAATTCTTCAACTTCACACCGAGACGTTTGGATTTTTCTAACGAGATGTTAAAAGAGAGGAACCCATACAGCTATAAATGAATGTTTTGAATGATAACTGATGATGAATCATTTCATCAATAAAATCAGAAAACAGTAGAAACTGAACCCAGACGTCTGTGTTACCTCATCCAGTTGGCTTTGGTCTCATCGCTGCCATCGATCGATCGATACGCGTTGTTAAAATCAACAATCTGCAACGAAAACAGAACAAACAAGTTCACAAACTGGTCTGGACTGGTTCCTAACTGGTCTGGACTGGTTCCTAACAAGTCTTGGACTGGTTCCTAGCAGGTCTGGACTGGTTCCTAACTGGTCTGGACTGGTTCCTAACTGGTCTGGACTGGTTCCTAACAAGTCTTGGACTAGTTCCTAGCAGGTCTGGACTGGTTCCTAACTGGTCTGGACTGGTTCCTAACAAGTCTTGGACTGGTTCCTAACTGGTCTGGACTGGTTCCTAACAAGTCTTGGACTAGTTCCTAGCAGGTCTGGACTGGTTCCTAACTGGTCTTGGACTGGTTCCTAACTGGTCTTGGACTGGTTCCTAACTGGTCTTGGACTGGTTCCTAGCAGGTCTGGACAGGTTCCTAACTGGTCTGGACTGGTTCCTAACAAGTCTTGGACTGGTTCCTAGCAGGTCTTGGACTGGTTCCTAACTGGTCTTGGCCTGGTTTCTAACTGGTTCCTAACTGTTCTGGACCGGTTCCTAACCTATCTTGGACCGGTTGAACTTACTATCCAGGAGAAGAAGCCGGAGGACTCGTCCTTGGAGACCAGATCTCCCTCGTAAGGACCGAACACCGCCCCCTTGGGGATGTTTGGATCCACGCAGCGAACATCCACCTCGTCTCCCTCGGTGAAGACCTCCAGGCCTGACGGGACGGTGAGCGCCGCCCTGTTGGCTGACCCCGGGGCCGCAGGCGTGTCAGGGACAAAGAGTGGGGGCCCGTGGGTCGGACACTCCTTCTGGAAATAGTCCTGGCACTCCTCGCAGACTGGAGGACAAAGATGTGATCATTACACAGCGTCCATGTCCCGGTTCAGGTTTGTTCTGAAGAACTCTAAAGGACCGCTCAGAAAGTCGACAGAACAGAACTTTGTAGAACTTTTAAAGATCACATGAGGAGAAGAAGAAGAAGAAGAAGAACTTACACCAGAGGTCTAACAGCTTGCTCATGTTTGAACCATGTTGGTACTTCAGAACCTCTGCAGAACAAAACAGAACCAACAGAATCAAAAGGGTTTAATGTTCTGTCACCAATACACAATCAATACACACATACTGATCACTGATCGATCACATTCTGATCTCAGACCTGCAGATAGTTTAAGATCTCATCTCTCAGCTCGTGAATACGTTTTTATATTTTAATATTTTTATTTTAAATGAATCAAATTAATATTTAT
>OX336886.1:604394-634394 GCA_946959425.1 Argyrosomus regius | reverse complement strand
TCGTGTCCCTGATGAACGTTGTTGAACTCACCGCAGAGGAGGTGTCTTGAACACCTCACGGAGGTCTGGATGTCTCTCCGGCTGACAGCACACACGCAGGCCGCCTCTCCGCCTCCTCAGCTCGGATATCTGACCGCCTTCGTCCCGCCTCCAGGAGGGAGAACAGTGGAGGGTCAGCCCGGCCCTGATCCTCCATCCGCCCGCCCATCAAGACCCGACCCAGAACCAAAGACCCGAGAGACCAGAACCAGAACTAAAGACCGGACAGACCAGAACCAGAACCGAAACAAACGAGCTGCACAACAACAAACAAACTCCCGCCAACAGTCGTGAAGGATCTCCCAGAACACACGTTACAGTCCGATGACGTAATCACGCTGTGTTACGCCACAAATATAAGTTTAGAACAGCGAAGTTAGTAAATATAATAAATAAATATATTTATATTTTACAGATTTAACGTCTACAAACAAAGTCAGCCGTTTTCAACTCGATAAATGAAGCCAAATGTCACATTGGAGTCATTTCTACGGACAAGAACGCTTCTAAAACACAACACGTCGGTTCTTTATATAATATGTAAAGTGTAATGTTTATTTTTGTAAAAATACAAATAAAATGACCAATTAAACGTTGCTCATCATCCTGCAATAAAACAGTAAAAATTAGCAGAGGATGGTTTCGATCCATCGACCTCTGGGTTATGGGCCCAGCACGCTTCCGCTGCGCCACTCTGCTACACAGACTTCAAGCACATAACAGTTTAAATTTAAAGCATGACCAGAGTGAAGGTTTAAAGATTAAAGTGACGTCATAACATGTTAAATCAGCAAATAGTAAGTTGATTGACGCCAAGCATCAACTTCTGTGTCTGTAAAGTGAAACCACAAACTGCAGTTCCTCTTGTCGTCCACTTGAGGCTGGCTGCAGAAATGAGTTCAGTCTCCATAAGTCCCCATGTTCAAATGTCCAACAGTAGAAATAAACATGTTTACAGCCTGGTACAAATGTTATGCAGACTACGTCCAGGTTTTAGACAGTCTGCGGGGACGTCACGGAGACTACGTCCAGGTTTTAGACAGTCTGCGGGGACGTCACGGAGACTACGTCCAGGTTTTGGACAGTCTGCGGGGACGTCACGGAGACTACGTCCAGGTTTTGGACAGTCTGCGGGGACGTCACGGAGACTACGTTTGGGCCGTTCTTATATAAACTGTATAAACTAAAGCTGGAGTGAAGTCCAGTACTCGAGTAAACATACAGCAGCCTGGTTCAAACTTTAAACTGTTCCCACATATTAATGCTACAAATAAAGAATCAATAAATCAATAATCAATAAGTCATCAGACGAGAAACGCTGCTTTTCACAATTTATTAACAAAATGATAAAATAAATAAATACAAATTGATCAAATGCTCCTAATATCAACTCCTCCCCATGTTCCCTACAGTATTTCCTAAACACTGCATACAAAGAATTCATCACAGAAGAGGCTCAATACAGAGGTAAGAATCCCACCAGACCAGTCACAATGTCAGGCCAACAGAAGACACATCTGGAACAGAAGTCAAAAAAATAAACACATTCCTTTCCAAAATCATTATGAAAAAATACAAACAATTATACAAATATTCAGATTGTGTAATTACCAATTTACACATTATTCAGCACACCAGGTGAACTTTTTCTTTATTCATATCGCTACAATGCATCTCACCAAATGGAAGATAAAAAAAGACTTCTCTTATTTTTTATTTCTCGTTTTTTTTCTTGTTTTTTTTTTCTGTTTTTTTTTTTTTTTGCACTCAACACACCCCCAAATGGAATCAGCTGTGGATGAGGTAAGAAGCTTCAGGTGTACAGTTGGGTCCGGACAGGATGGATGGTGAGCGGTAACAACAGGTTGATGTCATGTATCGACAAAATACTAGAAGGCCACAATCATGACTTGATCGCTTTAAAAAATAAAAATAATAAAAAGACTTGAGTCGGACCGAACGACGTCACCACAGAGGGAGCTGATGAACATCTCGAATGCATAAGAAGACTTCCTCCGACGCCGCGCTCCTCGTCTTCCCGCTTGGTGAACGCACACGATGAGTTTCCGGATGATATGCATCGAAACACGAACGCACGTCTGCAGAGTTCTTTGGATAAAAATTCACTTTTAGAGCTCGACTTTTCTCGAGAAATGACACAATTTATAGACGTTAAGACTTGATCGAGCGCCGCCCGCCCTGCTGGGATCGCGACATTCAGCACGGTGCATCAGCCGAGTTCAAACTAAAACCTAAAAACGAAGCTCCGCCTGTTAAACACGACGTCAGGAAGAGTGTTAACGATCTAACGCCGCACACGCTGAATGCTCAAAGAAAAGAAAGGTGACTTGAGTTTCACATAAAAACTTAAAAAAAACAAAAAATGCATATTTAAAAAAAGTTTGACAAATCTTGTATAAAATTTGCATAAGAAGGCATGCGCTCCACCAATCAGTGGACAGATGTTGCTAATCGGGTCTAAGCTGCCCGTCGGGGGTGCAGGTCAGTTTGTTCAACGCACACAGGCTCCGGATCACATGACCTGATTCAGCAAACTCATCCCTCCTCCAAAACACAAGAAGAAGAACCACGACACGGAGGGAACAAAGAACGAGTCAAAGGAAAACAAACGAGCTCGTGTGTTCTGATCCAAGACCGGTCAGGACGAACACGTGTTTTTTTTTGTTTTTTTTACACTGATAATAATACTGGTCAAACCAAAAAGTGCATCACAAAACAACTGGCGTGTCACACCGAGCACGACCTCATCATCATCATCATCATCAACAATCCCTCTTTGGAGCGTCTCGTTGACCACGACGACGACCGCCGGGCGCCAAACGACCTCTGAGCTTCGCCAGCGTCTGCAGCCATTTTTTTTTCTTAATGTAAAATCACGTAAAAAGGAAAAAAAACACATTTAAGGCAACTCCTATAATAAACAACAACCAAACACTATCTGGTCAATCTAAACGGCATAATATGAAATGTAGTTTTCAACTTGCATTGACTACTGGCAGCCTGAGGTGGAGGGACCGGGTTTGTGCTCCGGAGGTTCGGGTGGAGCGTGGTGGGGATGGGACAGACCGGAGAGGAGGGGGCGGGTTTGGGTGGGAGGATTATCTGGAGGGTTAGTAAGGTTCTACAAGTCACAGTGCAAGTCAAGAGACAAATATTATCTGCTGTTTGAAGAAAGGCACTCGAGGTACCTACTGTACAGAGGGAAAGGTCCAGTTTGTCTGGAACAAGTTTGGGTTTGTTCAAAAAAGAAAAACTCGTTGAGTGACGCGACTGGATGACTATCTGCTCGATCCATGAGTGAACACATGAAGAAGAAGAAGAACATCCACCCGAGTGAGCCGACACAGAACAAAACACACGATGGAGTGATGTTTCATCGGGGGACACATTATTTCCTTTCATGGCTAAACTCTTTATAAGAGTTACATTTATCAGACAACACTGTGGCCAAACATGTGGAAACGTCACAGAGATGTACTCTGATTACTTTTTCTGGGATCTTCTGAATGAAGGCAGTTTGTACAGCTGATGTCAGAAAATAAGGTGTGTGTCAGATATGTCGATTCAGAGTCCGAATGATATGAATGAAAAGACACCCGCTTAGTTAGAGCTGTCCAACGACGTATTCACCCCGACAACCATCAGCACGTTCGCAGGAAGTCACTCTGCATGAATATATTCATGAATATTCAGTTTAACGAGGCACGTTTTAGTCTACAGCCATGCTAGCAGCTCCGTCCAGCTCAGCTAAACGCTAACATCAACATGCTAACATGCTCACAATGACAACACCACCATGCTGATGCTTCAGCACGTTAGCATGCTAACGTTTGCTAATTATCAGCTGAGGCTGATGAGATTTAATCATTAGTTTTGCAGGTGTTAAATGAATCATCAGGGTTCTGAGATTTCAACAGATGACATAAAAAGCATATAATGAGTTGGAGGACGCGGATGTCGACAACATTTCACGGCATTCCTCCAACACTTGTTGAGACGGCGCCATCTCTAGAGTCACGCCACTAGCATGGCTACAAATCCCTCGTCAATGAATCATCTCGAGATAATCTTCTTCATTAAAACATCCAGGCTGAAGACTCAGGGAGGGGTGAACACGTTTTTGGACGACTACAATTTAAGCAAAACGTTCCAACATTGCAAAAAGAAAGAAAGAAAAATAAAAACGTTCCAGCACAACCAGAGGCACCGTTAATGAACAGACCAGAGTTTGTTAATGCCCCGTACCCAACAAGAAGCCAGAAGTCATGATCAGTTCACCAGACAAAGACAGACCCGAACTGACAGCCACCAAGCCAACAAATAACAGCATCACATTTCAGCCCAGACATGCTCCAGAAAGAAAAGAGATGCACTAGTCTAACTGTGAGGGGACGCAGAGGTTTCCGAGGCAGACGCCCGACTATTCCTCCCCCAAAAATATGAACTAGACTTGAGCCTAAATGTCAGACAGAGGGTTTGTACTTCCTCCTAGAAAAATATTGGCAATGTGGGGATAAGTCACATCACAACAAAGAGATGCATACTCTGTTTAATTCCATATTAACATACAAAAAGCTCTTCAGCACTTCTTTGTAATGCAGCAAGCTTGTGCTTTTATCTCAGGATTTGTGGTATTGTCCTTTGAGATCCGTCTGAAGGAGCAGGTTCATACGACAAATCCCTCCATGTCAAGGAAAGAAAAATTCCTTTAATGTTATTGTTTAATAAGCTCTCCTGTCTCAATCTGGGGACTTCCAATTTCTGAAATGGTCGCATCTATATCTTACAACGCCAATGATTTGATCTTTCAATACAGTAAGTGGACTTGTCCCTGCTGAATTTGGATACAACATCATTTTGGCAGTTCAGGATTCAACAGAAATGTACATAATGCAAAGATCACCACTTCAAAAAGAGGACTCCTTTTTGTGTTGATAATGCCAGTCCAGCAGGTTCAGGAACAGAAAGCACTTATTCTGAAGACTAGGAAGACCTGAATATCTTTTCCTATAAAAAAGAAACACAGCCCAGATATAGTTTGTGTGTGTTGACATTGCAATATTGCAATTTCACATTTAGTGCTCACAGTTGACACACTTAACTCACGAATGAAAACTCAATCACTACACTTGACCGACACCACTGAAAACATCTGTTAGGCTACCGCGCCTGTTCGACCTCGTCCTCCATACCTGCTGAACACGACGCTCAGCGTCTTTTCTGCCTGAGCTCAGGGATACGAGTGGGAAACACATGGGGGGACGGGAGGTTACTGGTTGGGGCGTAGGGGATGTTTGGTCAACCGGGAGAGAGAAGGGTCTTTAGTAACTTGGGTAAGGGTTGTTCCAGGAGTAAAATGGGTTGTTGGAGGACTGGGGGAAGTAACTGAGATTCTTGGTAAGGGATGTTTGGTCATTGGTCGACCGGGAAGGGGTAGGGTCTTTAGTTACTTGGATTAGGGCTAGTCCAGAAGGTCAAACTGGGTTGTTGGAGGACTGAGGAAGGTAAGTTAGGACTGACAGGTGTGACAGTTTTTGTAATGTTTCTGTTTCCACAAACTGGGTTTGAACCTTTTTGGGTTTAAGAGGAAGGATGTGTTCTTTCGTTGGTGGACTGGGGAAGTAAATTTGGTTTTTAGGGGAAGGCTGTTGGACGATGTTTTCTGTTGAAGGAACATGGTTGAAGTTGAAGGCTGATTTGGAAGTTGGGGATGTTGGGTTTGAAACATACTGAACCTTTTTGGGTTCAACAGGAAGCATAGATTAGATCGTTGATGGGCTGTTGATGGAAGTGGGGAAGGTACATTTGGGTTTAAGTCACTAGAGGAAGGATACTGCTATTGGCCAATAGCAGAGAGTTTTTTTGTTGTCTGAAGACAGTTGAAGTGGCTGGTTGACGCTGGTTTTAAAAAAAGTACCAGAATGCTTCAAATGAAACTACTTGTTGGATCGCCCAAACAGAAGCCTCGTCCCCCCCAGACACTTTGACTTTCCTAAACCGACAATCCAACAAGGTGGTAAAGTCCAACACCGTGAAATAAAGTGTACTCTGTTATCCCCATTACTTTGTTTGAGTCGTTTGGCGTTTAAGAGGGAGGTCATGTTAGATTGTTGTTGGAGGGAAGGTAAGTTTGGGTTCAGTAGGTATTGGTGAATTTCTGATTGCTTAAGTTGTTGGTTAGTGGAGAAGTTAGGGACATTTGTTTATGGGCATCATTGGATTGTCCAACTTTGACCGTGCAGGCATATGACGTGTTTCAGTTGGCAAGATTTTAACTTTTCAGACTCTGTTTTAACTTCTTCATTTGTTTGTCACTGTGGGTGTCATTTGTTGACTGGGTTTAAAACTGAATTGTTGGTGGATTGGGGCAAGTAAGTCCAGCCCATTTCTATATGTTAACCAGCTTTTCAACTTCTCATGTTCAGACATCAACAGCTTTGTATGAACTGGTTATAATTTGAAGTACAATGAAACCTTTTGGATTAAAAAGGGAACATTGGATCGTAGGTTTTTGGCTGACTGAAGATGGTTTAAGTCCTAGGGTGGTTCAAAGGTCAGATTGCTTCAAACAAAGAGCTTGTTGGATGTCTGGGACCGCCTCCCACCACACCTTTCCAGCATCGGAAACCAACAATCCATGATGAGTGGTTATGTCTTCAACAAGTGTTCCCACGCAAGTATGCACCAGTTTGTTTGAAGCATCATGAACCTTTTGGGCGCCACACGGATCATTGGTGGACTCGGGAACTGAAGATGGTCAAGTTGTTGATAAATGGGGAAATCAGGGACGTCAGTTTGAGATCAGAGGAGCAGGAGTTCGGGGTTAGACTGGGAAAGGCGAGAGTTATCGGTTAAGGGTTGTTGGGAGGAAGAGGAGATCGGGGTTTGTGGGAATGCAGACGTTAAAGGTTGTTCACATTAAGTTCGTTGGGACGAGGGGATGAACAGGTTCTCTTTTCGGTACACATACTCTATCACAACACTGCTTTTTAGACCAGTAACCCCTGACAGATGTTTGGTTTAATGTTCTCGGTTTTCTCTGTACCCATGTGAACCCACCTCCCCACCCCATAAGAGAACACAGGGGCCACTATAACAGGCACACACTGGTGTGATGATGAATTAAATCTCCCTTTGAGCATTCCCACCACTGACGTCTATCACTAATTGGCATGATGACACTGGTTCGTAAGCTGTCCTGTAGCCCAGCTCTGTGGGTGGAGCAGCCTACATCTTCCCAGAGTCATGTGACTTGGGCTGTATATCTACCATTGACACAGTCTGACAATACAATGCAAACAAACAACATTTATACAGATTGGCAACTTCAGGGCACCGTACGGTGCAAGCAAAAGTCTTTTTTTTTTTTTATATATATGTTTGAATTCCCGCAACTCAAGAGACATAGCATTACTTTTTATTGTCCAAACTGCTGACGAGAGCTGGCAAAGAATGCTGGGAGGGTTCTGAGGTTTTGCTGTTGTTGTTGTTGCTGCCGTCACTGTCAGTGATCTCCTCCTGTTTCTTCTCCACCGCTGTCTCTGGAGGGTTGACGGCAGCCATCTTGTTCTCAGAGTTGTTGGTGGCGTTGGTGGTGCAGTCTCCCGTGGGGCTGGGATCAGGGCAGGCCGGCTCGGCCGTACCGTTAGTGGTGACGACAGTCGCGACCACCGAGGGAGCGGGAATGTCAACCACCGGAGCTGCCTCAGTCTCAGCCACAACCTCCGCCTGGACACCAGTCCCTGTGTCACCCCCTCCCCCCGCCACCACCCCGGCACCAGGCTCCGCCTTACCCCCTGCCCCGACCCCGGGGCTGTTATCTGCTGTTAGGACTGCGCTGTCTTCTACAACAGCCTGGTTGTCGGTGGCTCCTCCTGCTGCTCCTGTGGTCTGGTTGTTCCCTGCGGCTCCGTGCTCCTCCGGTTTGTCGTTCCCTTCAGCGTTGCTGCCGGCCGAGGAGATCCCAGCCTTCACCTTCTCTACAGAGTTGGCTTCTGGTGCAGCTTTGGAGCCGACTGCACCTTCAGCACTGTCCTGGACTCTGGCGCTGACGTCCTTACCCTCTGTTTCCGCCAGAGCTTGGTTGAAATTGAAGGCTTGGATGAGGCGAATCAGGTGTTTGACTTTTTCCAGGGAAAGCTGCATCTCTTTCTGACGAGCCAGGATGGTGTTTTTGGTCTCCATGCATTTCTGATGGGAGAAGAACGACGACAGGGTTAGACTTAAAGAGACTCTGAAAGAATTTAAGAGACATTAACAGACTTCAAGTAAAGGATCTGAACATTTGTCAGCCAGCGAATGCATTACTGAGCATCTGAGATTTGTTTGATTCAGTAAATCAGATTTATGAACCTGAAACCTAAAGTGGATCCACTCTCGCTGTGTTGCTGAACTCTTGTTGTGTTGCTGAACTCTTGTGGTGTTGCCAAACTCTTGTGGTGTTGCCAAACTCTTGTGGTGTTGCCGAACTCTTGTGGTGTTGCCGGACTCTTGTTGTGTTGGTGTTGCTGGACTCTTGTTGTGTTGGTGTTGCTGGACTCTTGTTGTGTTGGTGTTGCTGGACTCTTGTTGTGTTGGTGTTGCTGGACTCTTGTTGTGTTGGTGTTGCTGAACTCTTGTTGTGTTGGTGTTGCTGAACTCTTGTGGTGTTGCTGAACTCTTGTGGTGTTGGTGTTGCTGGACTCTTGTTGTGTTGGTGTTGCTGGACTCTTGTTGTGTTGGTGTTGCTGGACTCTTGTTGTGTTGGTGTTGCTGGACTCTTGTTGTGTTGGTGTTGCTGGACTCTTGTTGTGTTGGTGTTGCTGGAACTCTTGTTGTGTTGGTGTTGTTGAACTCTTGTTGTGTTGGTGTTGCTGAACTCTTGTGGTGTTGGTGTTGTTGAACTCTTGTGGTGTTGGTGTTGCTGAACTCTTGTGGTGTTGGTGTTGCTGAACTCTTGTTGTGTTGGTGTTGCTGAACTCTTGTTGTGTTGGTGTTGCTGAACTCTTGTTGTGTTGGTGTTGCTGAACTCTTGTTGTGTTGGTGTTGCTGAACTCTTGTGGTGTTGGTGTTGCTGAACTCTTGTGGTGTTGCTGGACTCTTGTGGTGCTGCTGGACTCTTGTGGTGCTGCTGAACTCTTGTTGTGTTGCGGAACTCTTGTGGTGTTGCTGGACTCTTGTGGTGTTGCTGGACTCTTGTTGTGTTGCTGGACTCTTGTGGTGCTGCTGAACTCTTGTTGTGCTGCTGAACTTTTGTTGCGTTGCTGGACTCTTGTTGTGTTGGTGTTGCTGAACTCTTGTTGTGTTGGTGTTGCTGAACTCTTGTTGTGTTGCTGGACTCTTGTGGTGTTTCTTACCGTTATGGAGTTGCTGAGTTGCTTGACTCTCTGTTCGAGTTGCTCTCGCTCCAGTTTGAGTTCAGAGCTCCACTTCATCAGCTTCTGTTTCTCTTCTTCTTTAGCTGCAGCAGAGAACAACAAAGCGTTAATCTCACCGTCGAAGCGTTCACGTTTGTCCGGCGGACAGAAGACGGTCATGTCACGTCACCTTCTTTGTAAGCGATGTAGGAATGAACGATAGCCAGAGTACCCGGCCAGGGAATGGCTTCTTCTTTTTTCAGGATCTGCGGAGAGAAACTCAGAGTTGTCACAGAAGTTTTGAGACTTTTGAGACTCGATTTGAGGAGGACAAATTTACGCCGCCACCCTGTGGTGAGGCCGAGAAGGGACAAGCAATGAAGTGGATGGATGTGAGATGTCAATCTTTACAATGAATGGGACAGAAGCACAAAAAAACAATACTGCATCATGTTTATGCTTACAAAGGATCGAACAGTCCTAACGTTCAGTCTACAGCTACTGGTCCTGATTGGACCTTCTCTGGACTGCGGTACCCCCTTCCCCCTGACTCAGGATCAGTCACGGCTGCTGCGGTTACCTGATCTTGACATTTTGGACAGATCCACATGCCTTTAGGAATGGTTTTCAGGGGTGGATCCAGGCAGTCCAGGTGATAAACACGAGAACACGTGTCGCACATGAGCAACTGGCCACTGCGTCTGCACACAGTGCAGAAATCCTCATGGATGTCTCCCTGTGAGGAAGAATTGGACCAATCAGTTTCCCCGCCCAACCGAGCCCCACCAACCACCAGCGGAGAGGTGGGGGGAGGCTCCACCATCGGGTTCGGTTTAGTTACAGTTGGCCTCGTTTGAGTGTCTAATGGACATGGTGTGTTAATTAAACCCACAGAGAAGTTAGAGTGTGCTCTGAGTAGTTATTGTTGTTAATGATGCTGTGGGCTACAGGACACTGTTCACTTTGTAAGGCTGAATCAAAAATCAACTGATGGCTGATGACAATCACATGGAGACAAACTAATGGACGTGTTTGTGGAGGTCTTGGGGTGTGAATGATTGACAGATCTACTGGGCCAATAGGACTGTGTGTGACGGGCTTTTCCGACCCTCTGAACTGTCCGTCTCCCCCATCGTTACTTACATCCCCAGAGCTGGGGCTGGGCAGGGGGAGGGGATGGACGGGGCTGGAGGGGGAGGTCGGGGTGAGGCTGCCCAGCTCCGGGACGCTGCTGTATTTGGGTGGGCGACCTGGGTGAAATGAGACAGACGACAAAGACGGAAAACAAAGAAAAAAAAGAAAGATGGAGAGGGGGGAAGAAACAAAAAACAAACATCTGTATGACATACCTTGGAAAGGGAGTCTTCGTTGGCTAGCATGAGACAAAGAGGGGAGCGGTAAGGGAGGAGGAGGAGGAGGAGGAGGAGGAAGAGGAGGAGTCAGAAGCACAGATAGCAGTGTTAGTGCAGGAGACCGGCTCCGAGCGAGCCAAAGCCGAGCGCTATGACAACCTACAGACGTCTATGAAGCCACAACACACGGGTCTGTGTCACATGTTAACACGTCACATGACCACAGTCTGATCCCGCCCACAGCCCTAATGCACAACATCAGGAAGTGAGGTCACAAACGACCTGTAGTCTGTGTTCGTCAGACGCTTGGTCATCGATCAAATCATGAGTTTTATTTAATAATTTGAAATCTATAAATTGAGCAGCCTACATTTCTCATAATGCAACTGGAGTCTGCTATTAGACTTCTTTATGTTTGTAACACAAACTGCACGAGCTGAGATGACCTTGATGACATCACAATGACATCATCAGGGTCAGGCTCGTTTACGAACGATTCGATCACGTTTGATTCTAATAAACGAAACAGGAAGTTTCTGATTCTGATACGACGTTGATGATCTGAAGAGCAACAGAGCGACGTCAGATGAAGAACCTCTGCTTTCGACCGCCATCTTAAATTTAATAAACAAACAAACAAACACTTCATCTCAGCGTCAGTCAGACGTCAGCTGGTGTCTCACGTCTGTTAACCAAATCTGAATCATGGAGCCTCGTTACTCTGATTTTAACGCCGACTGCAAGATTTAAAGTTTCAACAGGCTGCTGCAGAACATCTCTGAACTCTGACATCATGTGATGAGGACCGCTTTCTATGTGAATGTTTGAAATCCACCATAATGACAAAGATCCTTAAATTTGTTGAGTTCATTGAATCGTTGCTGACATGAACTGAGTGAGACATTAACAGCCGACACAGATACAAGCTGCTGTGATGTCGTCCTCCTTTAAACACTGACGTGATAAAATGTGACACAGAGCTTCAGTCTTTCCTCCGTCAGGTGGAGTTTGTGTGGGGTCTCTTCAGTTAGTCATTACACACAGCGTGGAAACTTTTAGTACTCTGAGGAGTGAAGAAATAAAAACATCTGTTCAGTCAGTCGTGTTATTCACGTTCACACAAGTCATCCAGAGGAAAGCATCCGGACGTCCTACAGTTCCCATGATGCCTTTCCACAGGTGACAGGTGTGAAGGTTCATCTGGATTTATACTTCATCATCAGGTGATCCAGAGTTCACAGGAAGTGAAACCATGATCAAACCGGACTGATTTCAGATAACTCATTTTTCTGTTTGTGTCTTTGTCTGGACAGTTTTCATGTTGAACTCTGCAGCGTCTGACGAACAGCAGAAATCCAGATTCAGACATTAAACCAGCGACAGGAAACAGGAAGCAGAAGGAGGAAGGAAGAAGACTTGTAGTTTTACAGCATGTTATTAGTACTGAGCAACAGATTAGTCTCTATTCTGTATCGACTGTAGTTCTACTGTAAATGTTCTGAATCTCTGCTTCAGTCAAGTTGATCTGCTGCATGTTACCCGTTTCTATTCTCATGGATCTTTCCTGCCTCTCTTACAGTTTCTATTCTGTCTCTGTCTGTCTCTACCGGTTCTGTCTGGTTCTGGTCTTTGACCTGAGGATCAGTGTTTCATACGGACCTCTCTTCCTGGTCCCCTGGTGCAGAGGGCTGTTCAGGTAACTCACTGCACTCTTTTTCCTCTGAAACAAAGAAAACATTAATGAGAATCATTTTCTCTGTTATTAACACACGTCTGGACATCAAACTGAAGAAATATTCAATGAAACTATTAAAAAAACAGACAAGTCTTCATTCCTGTCTGATTTTACAATGTTGAAGTCGTTGATTAATAAAGTTTGTACCTCGGGTTCAAACACGGCGCCGCTGTACACCGGGTTGGCCGTCGTTCTCCTCTTCCTCTCCTGTCTTTTGCTCTGAATTTCTGAAATCAAAACATCAAAGTTTTAGTGCAGAAACCTTCAAGGCAGCAGTCCTCCAGGATCCTCCAGGATCCTCCAGGATCCTCCAGGATGGTCCGGTCATTCAAACAGTCACTCACCTTCCAAGTGGTCGTGTGTCACGAGGCCCAAAGACACCATGAAGGCCAGTTTCTGGAAGAGAAGAACAGTTTGATCATCATCAGAACCCGTCCATGACCCTGAACCCATCACCTGCCTGCCGCCTGTCAGTACCTCTGGGTTCTCCTCCTTCTTGGGTCTGGGAGGAGGAGA
Source organism: Argyrosomus regius (assembly GCA_946959425.1). Classification (NCBI taxonomy): domain Eukaryota; kingdom Metazoa; phylum Chordata; class Actinopteri; family Sciaenidae; genus Argyrosomus; species Argyrosomus regius. The sequence goes on along the minus strand of OX336886.1, from coordinate 621,396 downwards.
CAACGGAGGAGTGGAGGAAGAGGGGAGGCTGACGACGGCCTTCTGCTCAGCTCCACCTCCTGATTTAACAGTCTGCTGAGGAGGAGGAGGAGGAGGAGGAGGAAGAGGAACAGTAGCAGGAGGAGGAGGAAGAGGAGGAAGAAGAGGAAGAGGAGGAGGAAGAAGAGGAGCAGGAGGAAGAAGAGGAAGAGGAGGAGGAAGAAGAGGAGGAGGAGGAAGAAGAGGAAGAGTAGGAGGAGGAGGAGAAGGAGGAGGAAGAAGAGGAGCAGGAGGAGGAGGAGGAGGAAGAAGAGGAAGAGTAGCAGGAGGAGGAGGAGGAGCAGCAGGAGGAGGAGGAGGAAGAAGAGGAAGAGGAAGAGGAAGACAATGACAGCTGTAAGTTTCACGGTCCCGTACCTGTGGACATGAAGCTCACCTGCATGTAGTCGGCACATATCGGGTCTCACCTTGGGCTCAGTGGTCAGGCTGCTGATCTGGATCGGCTGGGCGGGGGTCGGGGTGGGGATAGGGGTGGTGCTGGGTGCCTGGGCGGGGCTGGCGAGGCGGGTGGGGGTAGCAGAGACCGGCGTGGTGATGACGATGCCCGTCAGCGGGGTGGAGCCGGTCTTGCTGCAGGGCTGTCCGTTAACGATGCGGACCTGGTGAATGGGAGCCGCCGACGGCAGCGAGGACGACAGCTTGGTGGCCAACATGACGGGCCGCTGGAGCAGCTGGGGGGCCGCCATCATGGGCGGGGGAGGGGCCGGGGCGATGGGGACGTTGGTGGGTGTGGCCGGTTTTGGCCGGACCTGGTGACAACAGACAACCAATCAGAGAACAGCAAGATGACACAACACCGCTGGGTAACGCCACTGTGGAGCTCTGAATACTACAACTAACACTAACACTACAGATACTACTACTACTACTACTACTATTACTATTACTCCAGTACACATACTACTACCATGTCTATCAACAACTACAACTATTATTAATGCTTATGACAGTGCTAGCTACTTTTCTGTATGCTATATATGAACTTTAAATATTTATATATTTTATATCTACCTAAAGCAAATCAAATAATAAAAAATCACTATGACTCTCATGGATACATGTACTACTCTAATACTATTAATAATTATGCTACTTGTGCTACAGGAAGTACTACTGCTGCTAACAGTGAACTTACTATTGAAGCAGCCAGAGCTCCCTGTGGCATTACTCAGCACAGGTAAACAACATGTTTCCACTTAAAGGGTTAAAACACACCAACAGCCAGGAACACAAAATACCAAGAAGCTGCAGGAAAACAAGCTCTCACCACAAAAGGTAAACACACACACACACACACACACACACACACACACACAGGCAGGAGAACCTTGAAAACAATCTGATCACAGGTCAGTTGGGAAATTAAAAAAGCACAACGAGAGGAGAAGAGATGAGTAGAGGCAGCACAGAGCAAACAATGTTTTAGTGCCACGGAGCAAGGCATGAGTGTTTGCTTTGGTGCACTCCTGCCCTCTGCTGGGGAGTGAGCGAGTCACCTCATGTGGGCCACACACACTGGTCTGAGGGGGTTAGGGTTTGGAGGCGGGTCTTACAGGGACGCACCTGTGGCTGATAGGTGGGTCGAGGCGTCAGTCTAGGAGGAGGGACAAACTGAGGAACTTTGATTGGCTGGGCGGTGGTGGTGGCCTGCACCTGAGACAAAACCACAGCAGATGTGTGTGTGCTGCTGTCACACCGACATGTCTGTTACCGTCACACCGACATTCAGACCTTCTCCGCTGTTTTACAAGAACATCTGACCGGTCGGTGTTTGACCGGTCAGCGTCTGACTGGTCGGCTGACTGGTCAGCGTCTGACTGTTACTGGTGCTGTCTGTTTGGCTGCTGAAGGCCACCACTCACACCACAGCGTGCTGAGCAGCTGATCACGTTAAGCGTCTGAAGACTAACACAGGTCAACAGACAGCGGTCATCTACACTCAGTAACTCCTCAGCTCTACAGACGACAACACAAACTGTACACTAAGTCAGATCAGAGGAAGGCGGTGATGATGATGATGATGATGATGCACATGAGGCAGGAACCGGAGGATCTTACCACCATGGCGTTCTTGGATACCAGCCGCACGGGCTCCGAGCTCTGATTGGTCAGCTTGCTGGCCACCTGCAGGTTGATGGGGGCGTTCTGCGAGTCGGGTTTGGTGATAGCTGTGGTTACCATAGCGACAGTGGGCGGGCGTTGTGGCAGGACAGAGCCGGGCAGGGCTGGCGTGGCGGCAGCTTTCAGCACCAGAGGTAGAGTCTTCGTGGTGAGGACAGGCGTGACTGTCAGAGTCTGCACAGGGAACAGTGAACCCGTGAGACGACACGGCAGAAGTTACAAAGTAAATTTGTTGGCTAAACCCAAAAAGTTTTGTTGCCTGAACGTAATAATACAGGTACTAATACTTTGTTTGCTTGCAGATAAAACTGCAGTATTTTGACTGACAGACTGAGTGTGTGCAGCTCTGTAGTGCCAGGTAGTTTCCTACCTGCTGCAGTCCTCCAGGTATCTGCTGGCTCTGCAGCAGGTTGGCCGGCTTGATGTCACCGCCTACTGGAGGAGTTTGGACGTGCAGCTGCAGCTTCGCCTCCGGCTCCTGCTTCACCAACAGCTCCTTCCTCAGCTGCTCCACCACCTTTTTCTACAGGAGGAGAGAGGAGAGGAGAGGAGAGGAGACAAGGAGAGGAGATAGGCACAATGAAGTCAAACAGCAGCAGGATTTCTGCATTCAGACTTGTTAGCCTAACCACATGCTAAAGTAGCTAACTCCTAATTAACTGCTGCTATAACTGAATCTGCCGTTAGCATGCTAACAGAACTGGGCTCAGCAGCCAGACCGGACCGGGTAACGAATAACGTCACAGTACCGAGCTGATTTACAGACTTTATGATGTAAAGATTGATAAGTAGTGAAGCGCTAACTGTGGTTAGCTCGGTCAGCCGTGTAGCTAACTGAACTGACTCAGCCCGGGATGCCAGGAGCCAAACCCGGCAAGAAAACCACCTCGGTAGGCTGCTGTATTCACTGTTAGACTGGACACTGCTGGTTCAGAGGTTCTGTTGCTGTATTCACTGTTAGACTGGACACTGCTGGTTCAGAGGTTCTGTTGCTGTATTCACTGTTAGACTGGACACTGCTGGTTCAGAGGTTCTGTTGCTGTATTCACTGTTAGACTGGACACTGCTGGTTCAGAGGTTCTGTTGGGTCACTGGAAGGTAGACTGGTGTTTGGTGGAGTGACCCTTTAGCAGCAGCAGTCAGATGAAGGTCTGCAGGTCAAAGTGCGCTCTGCAGCCTTCTTTCTTATGATTGTGTGTCACTGCATTAAGTTGCTGCTTGAGAGTCAAGTGTTGCTAAGCAACAGATGTGCTTTATCTTTGAGTTCTGGATTGGTACATCAGCGCCGGCTTTGTGTGTGTGTGTGTGTGTGTGTGTGTGTGTGTGTGTGTGTGTGTGTGTGTGTGTGTGTGTGTGACCCTCTACATCACAATGTGGACCCGTTTCTTCTTCTATTCATCTCTCCGCTCTCTTAACGAGCTGCAGCGGCAGCCAATCAGAGCGGAGCAGAGATTGTTACGTCTGTCACAGTTATTGATCACTGAGCTGTTCACTGAGTTTCTCCTGCTGTGGATCTTCTTTATGCTTGGCTTTTCAAAATGGCTGACGCAGCAGTTCTGCTCACTATAGATCTGAGAGTGTTCCTGCAGCAGCTCCCTCTGCCTCTTCTGACAACACACAGCAGCCAGCTAATATTACTGACTAGTCCAACAGCAGTCAGCCCAGCTCGGCGTCTGTCTTTCAGCCTTTTATTTCACCAAGCTCTCACCAACCACTAAAAGTCAGTCCCAGATTTACTCTTGTCCGGCGGCTTCTTGCTCGCTCACTCTCTCCTTTTCTCTTCTTAGCTTCCTCCGTCAACGTCCTCTTCACTCTCTTCTCCTCTGCCATTATGTCCATAGAAGCTGCTGAGCCCGGTTACATTGCTAACGCTCGCCCAGCTCCTGTTCGAGCCTGTAAACCTCCTCTTCTTCTTCCCGGTGCAAAGTTACATAGTGTGAGAACAGACGTACGAATGACAGAGACACCATTCACCTGATTACAGGTCAGTGTAGATCAACAGGAGTTAGCGTCACTGCTGCAGCGCCACCTGCTGACACCTGACTGAACACTGCACCAACACAGATTTCAGATTTACAGTGTATCGAGGCTGTGCAGTGTAAACAGTGAGATCCTCTGGCAGCAGACAAACCTTTAACTCAACAGTCTGCAGGTATTTGACCAGTTGAAACTTGTCCACAGAGGAGCTCCTCCAGGGTCTCAGCTACAAACACCAAGTTTCAGCAGGTCCTCACAAACTCTTTCACCTGCTTCACCTCTGCATAACGTGGAGCTACAGACTGCTGCAGTCTGCTCTGTCGGATCAGTACCACCTTCAGTCTGTCTGCACACAGTACCAATCTGCTGCAGGGGAACTGCGGCCTGTTTGTTTAACCAATCAGAACAACTCTGATGTTCTTCTTCTGTGGTGTGTGCAGCACAGACTGCAGTCTGTTGACAGACAGACAGACAGACAGACAGACAGACAGACAGACAGACAGACAGACAGGTGAAGACAGACAGACAGACAGACAGACAGACAGACAGACAGACAGACAGACAGACAGGTGAAGACAGACAGACAGACAGACAGACAGACAGACAGACAGACAGGTGAAGACAGACAGACAGACAGACAGGTGAAGACAGACAGACAGACAGGTGAAGACAGACAGACAGACAGACAGACAGACAGACAGGTGAAGACAGACAGACAGACAGACAGACAGACAGGTGAAGACAGACAGACAGACAGACAGACAGACAGACAGACAGACAGACAGGTGAAGACAGACAGACAGACAGACAGACAGACAGACAGACAGACAGACAGGTGAAGACAGACAGACAGACAGACAGACAGGTGAAGACAGACAGACAGACAGACAGACAGACAGACAGACAGACAGACAGACAGACAGACAGACAGACAGACAGGTGAAGACAGACAGACAGACAGACAGACAGACAGACAGACAGGTGAAGACAGACAGACAGACAGACAGACAGGTGAAGACAGACAGACAGACAGACAGACAGACAGGTGAAGACAGACAGACAGACAGACAGACAGACAGACTCTGATAAACTGATCGTTCCTCTTCATCTCCTGCAGCATTCGTTCTTAACTGTGGAGCTGCGTTCACAGACGCTCTGTTTAAGTTTCAGTCTATGTTGTCCATTTCTGTAAATGTCACTCTACAGAAATAATTTCTACATACAAACGTAGGAAAATTCGTGGGCTACGCAGCGATATCACTGCTGAAGCTGTCAGACTTATAGTTTTGGCGGGAGACGCACTGATGCGCCAGGATCACCCACCGACAGCCCCATCTACTCCCATGTAAACTGGAGAGGAGAAATTTCCCAAAGGAGCACGGGGCACCTGTTCTTTCTCTCTCTCCCCAGGTCACATTTTTTAACTTTAGACACTGAAATTCAGCATTCACATGGTCGACAAGATGAGGATGCTCACGGTCATTTGGGCTTTTTGATACGACCTACCGTTTGGCATTAGTGTCCACTAGTTGGAGGGGGTTCATTTAGAGATTTTCTGTGTCTCTCAGCAGTCACTCACACACAGACAGAGCACAGCTGCAGTTAATTGCTCTGACCTGCAGCTGACCCTGGTTGCTTGGCAACCTCAAGCCTGCCTTTGACTAACTGTATTGAAGTCTCTGTGCTGCTGCAGTGTCAATAATAATGTATGTCAGACACACTCTACATTTATTTACACAGTTTATAGTTTAACATTTTACATCTTTGACGTAACATGCTAACATGCTAACATGCTAATATCTGAGTGGACAGTAGGCTGAGCAACACTTCATGTTTGTACTTTTCACCGGGTTGTCCACGTTATATTTCCTGCATGCAACAACACAGTCAGAGCGCACGGGGAGAACCATCTAAGATGGAACTTTTTGTAGTCCATCAAACAACTTCACAGGAGTTTCACATCCTGCTGAATTCTCCTTCACATCTTTAATCATGTTTCCATCGAGGTCGATTAAAGCGTTCATGAAAGGACAGAGACTCTTCGACAAACAGCCCTGTGTTTGACTTTTTGTCCATATTCACATCAAATCAGGCGTTCAGGTTCATGTCACACTTTTTATTTCTCTGATTCACCGTCTATGTCACTCAACCACAGCTGTCTCTCTCTCCTTTTCATGACACCACATGAAGCTAACAGACACGCTGCCAAAAGACACAACACAACACACTTTGAAATGAGTTCACACAATAAGCAGGATAAACTGGTTAAACTGGGATGTGAGTTTGGTTTTTGTTTTCAGGGTCTCTGTGTGGATGGGACAGGAAGAAGACGACGTTCATGAAGTTATAAAATAAAAGGTTTGAGATAAAAAGAGGTCAGGAAGTCTCGGGACTGTCACATGGTCACGTCACCTGATTTCTGTTCAGTTGTGACAGATTCTCACAAATCAAAGTTTGAAAGAGTTTTTAGTCTAAAATCTGCTGCAGAGCCTTCACAGTTCATGTTCATACGATTCAATGATGAACTCGTTCCGACTTTCATTCACGTGTTAACAGACTGAGCTGAAACTCAAACCAAGATTTCTATTTTCACTGATAATCTGCTTCAATTGCCCTCAGCACATTTTAACATCCACCTCAACCTCCAACCTCCAACTGTTATACACCTTAAAAAACCACCAGCTCCTCTACAAACACAGAGTCTGCAACCCGTCTCTGTGATTCTGCAACCAGTCTCTGTGATTCTGCAGTTTTACTGAAAGATGTGAAACAAACTGAAACATGGAGGGAGGAGATAAAAATAGGAAGCTCGTCGCTCAAAGAGGTTAAAAATAAAAACAACAACAAAAGATTCAGAAAAAAAAACAGAAATCAAAAGAAAAAAACGTGTTTGTGAACTTAAACACTTCAACTGCTTTCATAACAACATATAAGAACACGTAACCTGAACGTTAACGTATGATCAGCCAGAAGATTAGCATCATGGATGGATTACTGAACCACAGACCCAGAACCTTTGTATGATGACCACAAAGAGACAAAACAACCACAGAGACACAAAACAACCACAAAGAGACAAAACAACCACAAAGAGACACAAAACAACCACAAAGAGACAAAACAACCACAAAGAGACACAAAACAACCACAAACAGACACAAGACGACCACAAAGAGACACAAAACAACCACAAAGAGACAAAACAACCACAAAGAGACACAAAACAACCACAAAGAGACAAAACAACCACAAAGAGACACAAAACAACCACAAAGAGACAAAAACGACCACAAAGAGACACAAAACAACCACAAACAGACACAAGACGACCACAAAGAGACACAAAACAACCACAAAGAGACAAAACAACCACAAAGAGACACAAAACAACCACAAAGAGACACAAAACAACCACAAAGAGACACAAGACGACCACAAAGAGACAAAACAACCACAAAGAGACACAAAACAACCACAAAGAGACACAAGACAACCACAAAGAGACACAAAACAACCACAAAGAGACTCAAGACAACCACAAAGAGACACAAAACAACCACAGAGACTCAAGACGACCACAAAGAGACTCAAGACGACCACAAAGAGACACAAAACAACCACAAAGAGATACAAGACGACCACAAAGAGACACAAAACAATCACAAAGAGACACAAAACGACCACAAAGAGACACAAAACAATCACAAAGACACACAAAACGACCACAAAGAGACTCAAGACGACCACAAAGAGACTCAAGACGACCACAAAGAGACACAAAACAACCACAAAGAGATACAAGACGACCACAAAGAGACACAAAACAATCACAAAGAGACACAAAACGACCACAAAGAGACACAAAACAATCACAAAGACACACAAAACGACCACAAAGAGACTCAAGACGACCACAAAGAGACACAAAACGACCACAAAGAGACACAAGACGACCACAAAGAGACTCAAGATGACCACAAAGAGACACAAAACAATCACAAAGACACACAAGACGACCACAAAGAGACAGAACAACCACAAAGACACAAAACAATCACAAAGAGACACGAGATGACCACAAAGACACAAAACAACCACAAAGAGACACAAAACAATCACAAAGAGACACAAAACCAGGATCAACATGTTTACATGGAGCCCTTTTACTGACTGGCTGTCTGTAAATTAATGGTTGCCTTGATAATGCAATGCTGATGATTTATTGTGCTCATCTATTGAGAAGTATCAGTGTGGTGGTCTATGTTTTTGTTTGTTTTGCTTTGTTGTTTCATTTGTTTTGTTTTTGTTTCTTTACTCAACTTATTTACAAAAAAATTAGGGAGTAAATCTCTGGCCTTGCTGGCTCCCTGATCTTGAAGGGCGAATTGATCTCTCCCTGTCTGTATTATTTGTGTGTTAAACATCAATAAAAATGTTCATTACAAAGAGATACAAAACGACCACAAAGAGACACAAAACAACCACAGAGAGACACTAGATGACTACAAAGAGACAAGGTTTCTCCATTTTGGATTGTTTAAATACTCTGATGTTTCTTCCATCGACACACCTGGCCTACAGTTACATGAAACATATTCATCATTCAGTCACAGTCCAAAGAGGGCAAGCGACCAATCACAGCACAGCGACATATCAACAAACACGTAGACCTTTAAATGATTTTAACTCATTTTACCTTCATTAACTTCCTGCAGACAGAAATCTGCTCAACGCCTCATTAACAGTGTGTGTGTGTGTGTGTGTGTGTGTGTGTGTGTGTGTAATAACACACCTGTTTCTCACTGAGTGCTGTGATCTTTGCCTGAAGTTCGTGAAGCTGCTTCTTCAGATCTGCGTTCTGAAAATGAAAAACAGTTTTTACATCTTATTAATCTACATAGCTCTACTGTATCTATATCTATATATCTGTACATGTATATATGTACATATATGTGCATATCAGCCTGTTATACAGCAGCATGAGGTAACGTCCATGATCCTGTGATGACCTCACCGTGGCGTTTATGAATAACAGTCATTCATTAATGAACACGTCTGTAATTAGAGTAAACGGGCTCACCTGAGGGTCCTGCTTCATCTGGGCAACCAGTTTCTGCAGAAGAAGAAGAAGACAGTCAGAAAACTACAAATCACAGCAGCACCTGCTGGACACAAACAGGAACTACAGGCAGGAAGCTGCACACGCTCAGTCAGGATGCAAACCAACATAAGACGTTTCAACCATGCAGAGCACTTTGTAACTTTATTTTGAAAAGCTCTGTATGAATAAAGTTTATTATCACTGTGGAGAGATTTCTGTCTGAGCTCTTCATGACGAAGAAAGAACAGTTTCCTGTCCATGTGTCATTTTTAACTTGATGTCGAGCGTCAGAGCTTCACGTATGTTATTTCAAGAACGTCACGTTCAAAAGTTTTCTGTGGCTTCAGAATATTCAATCGAAGAATGATTTTTTCTTTTTGTCGTCACTCTCTGACAGTCTGTCTATTCCTTTGGTTCATCTTTAACTCTTCCGTTGAAGTGTTTTATGAAATAAACTGAATTTGTTCTTCAGACTAAAACGTGCCGTGATGTCTTCAAACGGACCCGACTGACTCTTCTAACCCGCTGACCCAGAATCCTGATGGAGCAGTACCTGATGGATCTGGATCTCCACCTTCAGAGCCTCCTGTAACGTCTGTAATTCCATCATGGATCCAGTCAGTCTGCCAGCCGATCGATCAGCCTGAGCACACACACACACACACACACACACACACACACACACACACACACAGGGAACAGGAGAGAGATCTCAAACAGCCGGTTCAACAGAAATCATACAGTAGCCGGTTGTTGTCATGGCAACCTGAGATGCAGCCATATAAGGACTTCCTGTGTGATGCTGACAATAATACTTTCCTGTCAAGGTCAAACAAGGTCACAGGAAGTGTCACTGCTGCCGTACAGTCAGTGTGGACCAGAACCAACAGACCAACAGCTGCTTTTCTTTGCTATCACACAGTAAATATGAATAATTATTAATAATAAATGTTACTGATGAACTCTGTTACCTTAACACCGTCTCCAGTAGGAAAACCATCCAACTGAAGCATTAAAGTGCCGCTGAAGACAAACACAGAAAATATTTTATGCAATTTAATAAAACTTTAACTCTGAAACAAACAAACTTGAATTAATTATCATGAAACCAGTTAGATTTCATTTTAAATTAAGACTTTAATAAAACTGAGAGAGGCAACGATCGCCCTCACATATCTGAGTCACGTTTAGTTTCACTTTCAGTTTCATACTGACGTGAACAGAAAAACATTAACAGAAAAAAAAAGAAAGTTTATGTAAAAAGTTTAATGATATAAAGAAAATATAACAAAGCCAGAAGAAGAAGAATCACTGTATGAATAAACATGAACAAACTTTAGAAATAAGATAAACTAAACTTGAATTTTAAACTTTAATTTTTTTAATAAAATTAAAACATGAAGAACTTTTTTGTTTAACAGAAGATCCTGAAACTGTAACTGAATATTAAATTATATTTTTTCCAAAACTTCATCAAAGTTTGATTTTGAACAAACACAAGAAAAAAAAGTTATTATTATCAACAGACTGTATTATTGAACTAAACATGTCACATACAACTGTTCATATACAACTAAATTATGATTAAAACAAATTATTGTTACTGAAGTTAATTTACTGAATATCTCTGAATTATTATGTTAAATATAAATTATTTTTATGTTTTATAGAAGTTGGGATTTCAGGATTTTGTAAAAAAAACAAAAAAAAATTGAAATTAATAAAATTTTAAATAAAAGTTACATTGAATGAATCAAACTTTTTTATCTGAATACTAACAGATTTATTAAGATAATAATTATAATAAAAGTAATTAAAAGTTTGAGGTGTTGTTTATTTTGTGTTTCATGTTTTACGTAACTTTAATTACTAAATGAAATTTGGAAAAAGGAAATTGAACTTTTCATGATTTACAGATTTTATTTTAAAGAGTTTAACTGTTAAATTTATACCAAAGTAGCCATGATTATTTTTATGATTATTTGTATGATTATTTTTATTTAAAACATGCTGCCTTACACTTTTTTCTTTCACTTCATTATTGTCAAAATAAAACAGTTTAGTTGAAACTTAATTCTATTTTAATTCTTTTTTACTTTATTATTATTACAACAGAAGTTACAGGATAAAACTTCACTCATGTTATCACACGTCAAGTTGCGTGTCAGGACTCACCACCTGGCTGTGGGACTGGACTCCACCCCTCTGTGCTGCCCTGTGAAACAAAACAAACACACACACGTTACTGTGAGAACTCATTTAGAACCAAAAAGAAACGTAAATAATAAAACCTGATGAACTCGTGTGCAGCTTTTCTTTTCTGATTCAAACTAAAATATAAAGTTATAAAGTTTAAAATGTGTTTCTAAGCAAACTGTGAATCAGAAGTTTGAATTTGAATGTTTCATTTTGCTTCACGTACCATCAAAGTTTTAACAGTTTTATGATGGAAAATAGTTTCACGTTGTTTTTATGTGTGTCATGTTTTTGATATCAGCGTGGTTAAATCAGGTGGATAAATAAACTGAAGTCGCATAGTTCATTTAAAAAGTCACTTCAGTAACAACACGTTCATACGAGAGCTAACAGTTACTTGATTAACCAGTTCACACTCATTCATCTGCAGCTCCTCTGATTAGTCAAAAACACTCGGACAGGAGACAAAAAGATAAACTGAATAATCAGCAGAATGAATATTTTGAATAATCAGCAGATCATTCAGAATAATAATAAGATAATTGTCTTCGACTTCGACTTTCCTGCCTGCTAATGAAAGACGTGACTTTCCTGTAAAGTTTGATACTTTAGAAATCAAATAAACTGCTTCTAAGCTGATGTCATCCTTTGTCACCTGCAGACAACACGACTCCGTGAAAGTCACCTGACGACGTGTTTCAGTTTCCTTCGTTAGAGATGTGACACAAGCAGAAGTCACAGGCTGTTCTTATTAAGTATTACCATCTTCAAGTACTTCAAGTATCAGTAGTAAAAGTACAGAACTACTTAAGCTGTAAAAAGGTACTGCAAGTAGATCAGGATAATGCAGTGAAAGTACAGTAGTATTATCAACTTCATGTAGTTAAAGTATTTGTAGTAAACAAACTGCAAGTAGATCGACTTAAAACTACGTTACAGTGTGTTATGATTATTACATCTGATAAAAAGGTGGATTAAAGTGCTATCAACTATCACAAGTATCATACTGTACTGTACTGTAAGTAGATCAGCTTCATGCAGTAAAAGTACTGATATCTGATGTGACATATTACATTATTACTATTATTGATGCATCAGTGTTCAAACGTCAGTATTTTCTTCAGAAATGTTAGTTACAAAACATCAAATATACATCAGAGTATCTGAACTATCTTTAAGCCGTCAGTGTGTAAAAATGTTAAATATCCATTTATCAATACAAGTAAACAAGAAGTAAACTCTTGATTATTCAGACTAAACTTCAAATACTTTCATTATTTTAAAGTCATTTGAAATACTCGTTCACTGATGATTGAGTCTAAAGAATAAGAGATGAACAGTCAGAGGATAACAAACAGCAGACATCAATGAATCGATCAGTTTTCCACGTGATGATCACTCATAGTTGGTTTAAAGTCTTTGTGTTCACGATCTCGTTAGTTAATTAGACTTTTTATTTACAGTGTCATCTGTAAATGTCATGTGGAAATGTTTCTGACCCGAGTCCTTTAATACTGAGAATCAGCCGACACAGACTCTGATCTCATACTTAATATTTACCTCAGCCTGACACACCTCAAAGTTCATTTATCCAAATACTGAAAAAACGATAAAGTGCTGAATTATTGATAAGACACTGAAGAACGTGACGCGATCAGCTCGAGAGAAGACGAACTACAGAAACAGAGACGTTACAGAGCGATACTTCTTTAACTTCATAAACAATCAACAAATATAATATAAATAGTTTTTAAATTTAAACGATGAAGGTGAAGACGTCAGCTTTCATCAGGGAGGCAAATGTTTCTGCTGGACGGCCAAAATCTGCCCCACAGGCCACTGTTTGCCCACCACGGTCTCATACTGTGTATCTACAGGTCAAAAGTACCAAAGGAAGTACATTTACTCAAGTATTTGTACCTCATATTTCAAAATAAAGAAACTTTAACTGAGTGTTTCCATTTTGTGAAACTTCGTATCTTTACTCCATTTCACTTGAATATAAATACTGCAATATTAGTATTGTAATTGTTAGTACTTTGTTAGTTTCACTCCCTCACTAAAGTTAAAAGTACATTAAGTTAAAAGTACTTGAAGTTACATTAAGTTATAGTACTTTTTTCTTAAATGAGTAACTGGTACATGTACTTTATGATTGACATGTTTTGAGTTAAATGTGTGGTACTTTAATACTTAATACAGTTCAGTGATAAATGATTTATGTCTGACATGTTATAAGGACATTTTTATGTGTTTAGTATTTCTCAATAATTATAACTTCTATGATTACAGCTGTGTTTTACTATAATGCCACACAAGTATTCTCAGCCTGATAGTTAAAGTATCTGTAGTAAAAGTATTGCGAGTAGATCTGTTTAAGACTACATTACACTGTGTTATATACCAGATACTACATGTTTATTATATGTGATAAATAAGGGGATTAAGGTGAAGTGCTGCCAACTATCCAGTAGTAAAAGTACACATAATGCAGTGAAAGTATCAGTAGTAAAAGTACACATAATGCAGTGAAAGTATCAGTAGTAAAAGTACATATAATGCAGTGAAAGTATCAGCACTTAAAGTACACATAATGCAGTGAAAGTATCAGTAGTGAAAGTACACATAATGAAGTAGAAGTATACATGAAAAGTTACACAACAGTGAACTGTTTGAATCTATAAGTTCTTCTTCTTATTAACAGTGTAATAAACTCTGACCATGAGCCTGTAGTAGTAGTATTATTGTTGTCATTATATGAACATTATTACTGTTTGATCTCTAGTTTGTCCTGTTAAACACACAGCTGTATAAATAAAGTTAATTTGAATATATTTAATATGTTTTTATGTGAAATGTTGTTAAAAGATTTGAACTGAAAATGGAAACGCTCAAGTGAAGTACAAGTACCTTACATGTGTACTTGATTAGAGGACTTTGAAGTACTTGGTGTAGTCTGCAGTCATGTCTGACCTCTGTGACTAACTAAACGCTGAGAGTGATCCGGACCTGCTGTCCGTGGACCCGGCCTGTCTGCTGCTCCGGTCCGGTTAATTGGAGTAATTGCTCCCGGGGTGGGACGTGAAGTTGTCTGGATAAACTTCCATCAGCATCACATGCCGGCGCAGAGGCCCGAGCACAGAAAAAGCTTGAAATGAAGCTAAAATGGAGGTTTAGTCAAGATGAGAGGCGGAGAGCTCCGAGCGGAAAGTCCGTGTTTGTTAGTGCGGTCAGATGAATGTTTTATAACGTCTTATTCAGACACACTATGGCCGTCTGCTGCTCCAACCTCCCCCCTTACAAATACATCGGCGCTGCCTCGTTACGTCCCCGTAAAGGCGGTAAACTGTCACGGTCCCGGTTGTGTCCCGAGTGTGTGTGTGTGTGTGTGTGTGTGTGTGCGTGCGTGTGTGTGTCAGTGCTGGTTAAACCGTCCAAAGCGACCCCTCACGCGCCGACATTGCTCCGTCTGAGGCGGCCAAACGTTACGAGAACAAGTGGATAACGTTAGCCGCTAATGCTAACCATCCTGTTAGCCGCTCCGGCTAACGCTGCTCGCAGCCACGCTGATAACTTCCATCAAAGATACCGAAAAACGGCGGCGGCGGCGGGGAGGAGAACCGGAGCGGACAACCGAGAGCATTCACACGGGGAACGGTCCACGGAAAGACGCCATCTTTCTAAAATAATCCTGACACCGAGCAGGCGTTGGTGGGTCTAAGTTCTATCGGCCCCTTGTCCTCCAGAACATCAACTCCTAGAATAAGAAACACAGCAGCTAAACACACAAACACACACACAGCGGAGCTGATCCGGACAAACAGCGGCTGCCACACACACACCTGCCCGCAAACAGCGGCCGACACACGGATACAGGCGGAGAGCTGCACGCAGGTGAAGTTTGACAGGAGAGAAAATTAAAGTTATGAAATTAAAAAGCCCAATGTGCACTTACTCAGCAGCAGTCCTCCTCTAGATTAATTAAATATATATGTGTAAGAAGCCGATCCACGGTGCAATAACAGCAGATAAACAGTCCGGCTGCCTCCGGCCCGCACGCCTTTATTCACTTTCTGTATTTTGTGATGAGTTTTGGTAAATGAGTGTAAAAACAGAGAAACTGAAGCTACAAAACAAGAAGAACTCTTCTTCAATCTCATTCAGCTCAGCCTCAGCACAGCACAGATCCCTGCGCCCCGGAGCTGGAGGAAGGGGGACAAAAACTACTCCCCCGTCCACCGGATGCTCGCCAATCCGCGACAAAGCGATCGATGCTGGCTCGTGCTGTCGTTAAAGTTCGTTCAATCGGGCCGATCAGCGGCGCGAGGTGCCCGGAAAAGGTGTTCGAAAAGCGGACTACTTTTTGTGTCGGTGCGGCGAATTTATTTCACTTTGCCTAAGGAACGGCGGTGCTGCGACTCCCATTGCCTAGGGAAAAAACCCGGATGTAAACTCAGTGAAACTCTATGGAGAGAAAGTCGGCGCACGCACACACACACACACACACACACACACACACACACACACACGCCATGAAAGTCAGCAGAGGAGCGGAGCAGTTTGTTGTGTTACTGTCGGTGGTTCGTCTCCGGTTCTTCTTCATGGACCCACAGCCGGGCGGTCCGCCCTCAGCAGGCCGACCGTGAGGCTCCATGATCGGCTGCTCGCTGCTGGAGCTGCCGCACTGTTGCACTTTGTGGAGGAGGAGGAGGAGGAGGAGGAGGAGGAGGAGGACAGGTGGCTCCTCGGCCTTTTCATTACTGCTCGGTGGCTTCAGGGTGTCTTCATCCACATAAATAAAGCAGTGCAGGAATGTTAATGAAATGTTTGATTATATCAGAATGAAGCTGCTGAGATAAATATTTATATTCCATCTGTACCTCACAAATATTTACTCTGTACAATATAAAGTACAAAAACCTGTTTTATTATCTACAACATGTATTCATAATGTCCAATGATACAATATATCATAATAATGTGACATGTTGCTAACTGCTAACACACTAAACACACATTTGGTTGGGTGTGTGTGTGAACACTTGATTAACACACATATACACACACACACACACACACACACACACACACAAACTGTATACTGTACTGTACAAACAATCATTTATATTTTATTAAAATATAATAGCAGAATCAGTTTTCAATCAAATACTAGCAGATAAAAATATATAAGTACTATATGTTCTTAAGAAGACAAAGTATATGTAGTATATGTATATAACATATATTATATATACTTTGTCTTGTCTTACTTATTTACATGTTTTGGTCAGACGTCACCCTGAGACAACAAACATAAAATAATATAATAATAACTATACTGTAGCCTATATACATTAATCACTACACTCTTCAGTTCCTGTCAGAAGAAATACATACATACATACAAACATATATACATACAAACATACATACATACATTCAAACATACATATATACATATACATACATACATACATACATATATACATTCAAACATACATACATATATACATATACATACATACATATATACATTCAAACATACATACATACATATATACATATACA
>OX336886.1:581894-599394 GCA_946959425.1 Argyrosomus regius | reverse complement strand
ATATCTGAGTCACTACAAGACTGAACTAACAAAGCAGTTTAGTGTTTATATGTGAGTATTTATTCAGTTTGGACACAATTACAGCGTCTGTGAGTTAGTCCTGATTCTGTTTGTGCTTTGAGCTAAATGCTAACATCAGTTCAGCAGGTGTCATGTTTTTAGTTGTCTAATGATGATTTTCTACCATAAAATAACAGATTTGAAATCATATTGATGTTTAAACTGTCGTACAGCAGGAGCTCCACAAGGCTCCGTCCTGGGAAGTCGTCCTCTCTGGACCAGGATTCAGGATTCTTGGTGCTGTCGTACAGAACTCTCACTAATTATTGCTAATTATTAAAATTAATACCTGTAAATCAACTCCTGCTGTCAGTACTGGAGCTCTTTTAGGGATTTCTTTTCACCAGTGTTGGATGATATCGAGTTTATCTTCGGATCACCAGCGTCTTCTTGTTGGCACAAACTCATCAGAATTAAATCCTTTTACATTCAATTGTTTTTTTTTTACTGGACCAATCACCTCGCTCCATCCTGTGACTGACAGCTGTGCATGGTGAGTCGTGTGATCGCGGCCCTTTAACCCAATCAGAGAGCAGAGAATCCATCATCTGTTGGGTAATAACTTCCTGGCCTCATTAGCGAGCGCTAACGATGTTAATGTCCCAGCGCTGTGCTCGGCTCTGTGTGTTGATTCGGTTTGCAGTGTCTGCTCTCCTTTGAAAAGCAGCTCTGGCTTTGTGCTCTCAGGAGCGTCTCCTCAGATCTCAGATCAGATCTGAGTTTAAACACATTAAACGATCAGAGAGGCTTTCATGCTGCGAGCAGGCCGAGCGTCTGGACGTCAGCTGACGGACACTCTGCCTGCTCGAACACACGAGAATCAGAAAAAACAAGTCAAGACTGAAACAGACTCAAGATCTGATGAGTTCACACACACACACACACACACACACACACACACACTGAGAATACTGAAGGTTTTTATTGATCAAATATTTTCATTAGCCACGTTAGCCGCTCAACTCTGTGGAAGTTCATTCATGTTCAAATCAGGATGTCAAGTGAAGTTTACAAACATGTTTGTTTACTTCCTGTAAACACAGAATGCATTATGCATGCTTTGCAGCTAGCGCTATGAGCTACACACCGACCACAGATTCAGACCCATCGATGAAGCTGCACGACAACACAAGAAGAACCTTCAGGAAACTCTGGAGCCCTTAAAGGAGAAGTTAAAGGTTTTTGAAGAAGTTAAAGTGAAGTTTGATCAAACAGCAGAACACATGAAGGTCCAGGCCCGACGCACAGAGAGGCAGATTAAGGATCAGTTTAAGAAGCTTCACCAGTTTCTAGAAGAGGAAGAGGAGGCCAGGATGGCTGCACTGAGGGAGGAAGAGGAGCAGAAGAGTCAGATGATGAAGGAGAAGATGGAGGCTCTGAGCAGAGAGATAGCAGCTCTTTCAGACACCGTCAGAGCCACAGAGGACGAGCTGAGAGCTGAAGACGTCTCATTCCTGCACAACTACAAGGCTGCAGAGCAAAGAGTCCAGCAGCGCCCCCTGCTGGATGATCCACAGCTGCCCTCAGGAGCTCTGATAGACGAGGCCAAACACCTGGGCAACCTGACCTTCAACATCTGGAACAACATGAAGGACATGGTCTCCTACACTCCTGTGGTTCTGGATCCAAACACTGCTGATCCAAACCTGATCCTGTCTGAAGATCTGACCAGTGTGAGACGAGGAGAAGAGGAACAGCAGCTTCCTGACAATCCAGAGAGGATTGATGATTCCCGCTCTGTTCTGGGCTCTGAGGGCTTTAACTCAGGGACTCACAGCTGGGATGTCGAGGTTGGAGACAGTGAATACTGGTCACTGGGTGTGTTAGCAGAGTCTGTACAGAGGAAGGAAGACATACAGTCTGGATCATGGAGAATACATTTCTGGTTTGGTAAATACAGAACATTCTCCCCATCAGGTCCAAACACTGATCTCAACATCCAGAAGAAGTTCCAGAGGATCAGAGTGAATCTGGACATGAACAGAGGAAAACTGTCGTTCTCTGATCCTGATACTAACACACACATACACACCTTCACACACACTTTCACTGACAAGATGTTTCAACTACATTAACACCTGGTATGAACTGAAGATTTCACCTGTGAAGGTGTCTGTGACTGTAGAACAACAGAGATGATGATGATGATGATGATGATGGTAATGATGGTAATGATGATGATGATGATGATGATGATGATGATGATGATGATGATGATGATGGTGATGATGATGGTGATGGTTGTCATGGTAATGATGATGATGATGGTGATGGTTGTCATGGTGATGATGGTGATGGTTGTCTTGGTGATGATGATGATGATGGTCAAACGTTCAGAGAACAAACTAACAACGTTCAAACGTTGAACTTTTGGAATCATTCCGACACGTTGGATCTTCTGAACGCTCCGATCAGTTCGCTGTTTGACGATATAAAAACACGGAGCAGTTCTTCTTCAAGGCTCGGATGGTTTCCAGGATCCTGGTCCAGGACGCAGGTTTACAGAGTGAACCTTGTGAGAAAAACCTGGACCAGGACTCTTTAACATCAGTCCATGTTTGACGTTTTGGGGGTTTTGGGTTTATCTGGTCACATGTTCAGGTTTACCATCATTGGATCATTGGTTGTATGTTTGAAGTGAATTTTCTGTGTATTTGAGCAGCTCGTCAAACTTGATGGACTGTTCGTTGTTCTGAAACCCAACAGTCCCAAAAATGTCCCGTTTGTCCGACAGTGATCCGAAAACAAACGCCCCCTGCTCCGAAGGCCCGTCCCAAAGCACACGCTCTCCACAGAGTTCTTTGGCCTGAATATCTTTGTGTACTTTGACCTGCAAACCAGGTCAGCTGACCTCTGTCGTCACGGTAACGATAATAAACACGGTGGTCCTTTTTAGGTTTAAAGGTCACAATAAGTCTGATAGTTGGGTCGTTCAGTTACCTACGTAAGGTCAGTTATGTAACGTTCCATCAGTTCAATATGTGACATCAGTTATACCAGGCTGCTGTTTTCACATCAGGCCGTTTGTTTTCAGGAGAACGGGCTGTCGGCCCAATGGGACATTTTTCAGAACAATGGCACGGCACCAGAACTTGATGCTGATGGATTTGTTTGTTGGTGTAAAGTGTTAAAGAGATTTGATGTGAAGTTATCTGCTCAGAGTTTGTGTCCTTTGTAATCTGTCATGTGTTTCTCTGTTTCTGTTGTAAACTGTCAGAGGCAAAGCGTTTGGAAATGTTGTGTTCTGTCACATTTGATGCATTTATGTAGCAGGTTAGACAAAGTGTGTGTTTCCATAGAATAAGTTTGATCTGCAGTTGATTTGAAGTTTGACATATATGGTTTGACTTCTATGATGAAGAGCACAAAGTGTAAATCACTTCATGAGTATGAGCACCATGGTTTAACTTCTGATTCATCTGGAGTTGATTTAAAGACTTTCAACATGTTTTAATCAACTTTGATGACAATTGTATTGCAGCAGAAAAGTTTGTGATGATTGCTACAGTAATTATTAAAAAGACTTTTTTTTAAAATGCAGTAAAACTTTGTTTGTCTGTGAAGATAATAAAGCTCATCTGCAGCCAACTTTGATGAGTCTCTGCTGTCGTCCTTCAAACTCTGAGAAAAGTTTGGACTGAGCCTCTGATGAGGTCCAAGGCTGCTCATCATTTCTCTACATCAGCTGCTTCAATCATCAGACCTCGGTCACAGTCGTGTGTCCTGTGGAAAAATGCTAACTAGCTAACGTTAGCCTGATGCACCCTGTTCTCTCATAACTCTATGCATAGCAGCTAGCGCTACGAGCTAGTGTCAGCGTCTACCTTCCAGTGAGCACGGTCGGACCCGGACTGACTGGTGGAGTATTTATCCTTGGAAGGATCGTAGATCGGTCCATTGTTCCACTAGTGCTCATTGTTGTGACGACTGTCGTCAGAATCGTTCAGGTCACACAGGTAACACTGGGACTCTATGTTTGTTGAAGATCCTCCTGAGATACGCCAGATACGTAGGAGATGACAATGTTCCACACACCTGGCCTCATGTGACTCTAATGACCATTGGCCACACCTGAGCTCAGGTGACCTTGCGACGACAGTCGTCACAACAACGAGAACTAACGAACCAAGTGGAACAATGGGCGGATCTACGATCCTTCCCAGGATAAATCTTCAGACTCCCCACCAGTCAGTCAGAACTGAAGATGCTTGTTGGATGAGAGGAAGTCCTTCTGTCCATCATAAAGTGTGTAAATCAGAGAGAGTTGAAGCAGTCAGAGGACATCAGAGGGAAAAGCAGCAAATATATTGTGTATCAAATCTGATCCAGTTTGAATAAAGTTCTAAAGTTCTGGTTCTATACAGTAGTTTTTGATAGAGCTTATTGTTTGGGCTGGCTCAGGTCATCCCTTAGTTATGCTGCTATAGGACTAGACTGCCGGGGGACTCCCCCTCCTCTCTCTCTCTCTCTCTCTGTCTCTTTCAGGGTTATGCCTAGCCAGGCACGGTATTGGTTGAAGATGCAGTCACATCTCCCTTTACTGAAAACCCTCTCTCTCTCCCTCCATCTATAAATATACATGTCTGTCATACACTGCAATGTATGTTAATGCATCTTACTAACTAAACTTCTTCCCTGGAGTTTCTGTGCTCTCTCGTCCAGCAGGTTCTCGTGGATCATGACTGCTGCTGTGGTCCTGCATGACGTCCACTACATATATTATTACTGTCATTATTGCTACCAGATCTCCATCACAGTTTATAGTTAGTTAATGACTTGCTGCTGCTGTGCATCTGTGTCTCTATCTCTATCACAGGTTCCACTGCTACTGTAATCATTCTATCATTCATTGTAATTGTACAATATGTTTGTGTTGACTTGTTGACTGTACACGTGACATCTATTGCACGTCTGTCCGTCCTGGGAGAGGGATCCCTCCTCTGTGGCTCTTCCTGAGGTTTCTTACACCTTTTTTCCTGTTAAAAGTTTTTTGTGGGCAAGTTTTTCCTCACTCGAACCGAGGGTGTAAGGACAGAGGGTGTAAGGACAGAGGGTCTAAGGACAGAGGGTGTAAGGACAGAGGGTGTCACTCCCTGTACAGATTGTAAAGCCCTCAGAGGCAAAATGTATTTTGTTACTTTGGGCTATACAAATAAAATTTGAGTTGATTTGATTTAATCAGTGAGGCCATGCATAGATGACTGTAGCAGCCCTCACAGTCACTCATAGACTGGATCAAACAGGAAGCACTCTGCTCCGGCGGCGTCAGAGGAGAGAAAGCGTTTGATTGGATGTTCCAGTCTAAAATAAAAATGTTCTGTAAAAGTTCTGAGTGTTCTACAGAGCGCCCACAGAACTGTTGAGTCCATGCAGGCAAACACTGATGACATAATCACAGCTCGCTGTTTGAGGTGGAAGTGACTCACGACCGACTCCAATGAATCTACGCTGCTGAGTTTCATAACGTTCTTTATGTAAGGGTGGAGGCAGGGTGGAGGGTGGAAGGGTGGAGTGGTGGGAGTGAAGCTCCTGTACCTGCCCACACCCACTGCAGCTCCACCCCACATCACAAACATCCACCTCACTGCTCCATCAGGCTCATTTTCAAACTCACGCTCTACTGCTCTACACTGCATAATGTTGTACTTTCACTCTACAGAAGAACATTTGAAGAACATTTGAAGAACATTTGAAGAACATTTGAAAAACATAAAAACAACGCTTGATATTTGAGTCTAAATATCTTGGACACAAGCGCCACCATCTTGTTGGTTGGAGCCAAAGTCTGAGCAGCCGTGGTGTCGAGGTCCCGCCCACACTATCCACACTGACTCAATCATGAGCCGAGCTGAGCTGTCAATCATGACATCAGAGCACCAAATGACGAATGAAATGACAGATGATCTCGTTAAAGATGAGACTAAAAAACAAACATCAGTTCTGCTCTGTGACAGACAAACGGGTCGACCCGCTCAGTCCTCCATGCAGACTCTTCATGAACTGTCCCCCAGAAAACAGCCTCGGCGTGGGCAGAGCGAGCCGGGTCAGTCCCTCTGTTCTGATGAGTGTCTGCACGGTTTCATCAGGTCATCATCTGTTAATAAACTGCACATCTAAGAGTCGTCTGTTACTGGGAGAAGTAATCAGATTACAGCAACCTCCAGGCCAATTATTACAACCAGCAGCAGGCCGAGCAGAGAGGCTGAAAACAACCAGGCTGATCTGATTATGAGGACTGAGGCCGGGTCCACGAGGCTGGGCCAAGTACTCGAGGCCGGGCCGGGTCATAAGGAGAATATTTGATCTTTAACACGTTAAATCAAATATAATCAAAGAGCTCAGTGTTTGCTGAGATGAATATTCTGTGTTCATCATCAATATTCTGCTTAAGAAACCGATGACGAGAAAATCAAAAGTGAATTTCCATTTTCAATTAAATCACAGAGTTTATTAACGACGATTATGTTGACGAGTGTTTGCTCTCTACGCGACGTTAACGTTATTTTAATAACGTGTCAGATAATCATCATGTAGAGACCGTCCACTGTTTCCTCTTCTGTCTGTGCGATAATTTCTTTTGTGAGAAAACGTTCTGATTTCCTGTTTCCTGTTTTAGAGATTAGCCTACATTACCCAGCATGCCTTTCAGCAGCTTTCAGAGAAGACATTACCTTCAAAGTGAAGACACAGATTTTTATTTCCAGCAAAGAGAAACGTAACGTTTCTCCTCCTACATACACGTCTGAGCAGAGACCTGGTCCTGGTCCTGGTCCTGGTCTTGGTCGTTGCCATGAGGTCACCTGTTGTACAAAATAAATGTTAAATATTAAACATAAAGGTGATGCAGCAGTTCTCAACCTGAGGGTCTGGACCTGCAGAGGGTCTCATGAGTATTCTGACGGGAACGAGACGACCTGCTGATGTTAAAGATGTTTGATGCTCAGAAGCTGCTCCATCTCTGGACAAAGACCCCGCCGACCCCACCAGAACACCGACCGTCACATTTCTGGCCCAAAACAAAGATGGATGCCGTCCAGCAGCAGAAACAGCTGTGCTGAAAGGGACAAAAATGGAAGAAGAAGGTCAGAGTTTAGTGAGATCCAGGCAGGATGGAGGCGTTTAGGACTGTAGAGTCTACAGAGGGACCAGGACCTGGACCTGGACCTGAAAAATTAAAGTCATATAAAGTCAGTCGATTTATGTAAATTTGTGACATTTATTCTGTAAATAACATGAAAATCTTTAAAAAGCTTCAAATGAATCAACAATTTAAAAACATCTAAATATTTTTTCACACTTCTTCAACATGATCTCAAACCTTCTGTACGGTCTGACAGCTGCAGCGGTGAATACTCTGTACATGAATATATATATACAGTACATGTACATGAATATGAGTATCTCTGCTGAAGTTGTGAAGGTCCGTCCAAAGCGGTGGTATTGAAGTGGATCTGGATCGGAGCCACGCTGCTGCTGCTGCTGCTGCTGCAGCTCAACATGTTTTCTCCGGAGGAATGAAGGTTAAAAGCTTTTCAGGCTGAGCCGACGCACAAACGTTCACTTCAGGCCGAGCTGAGAGTTTCTGTCCTCCGCAGTGTTAGATAACACGAGCGCTCGTACAGCGAGCCGACGCTGCAGAGGAGATCAGACCACCGACACGGACGAGAAACACTTCATACAAATACAGAGAAACATGTTCAAACATCCAGTTTGAGACGTTCAACGTGCACAACGACAAACGTGTCTGATCGTCACATGTTTGTCTACATCAACAAAACAGACGATGATATATTTCATAGAATTTATTATTAATATTTATGTACACGTCAGAAATATTCAGTTCACATTAAAAAGGTTTGAGTGCTGACAGACAGCTCCGGTAACCTGACAGCTAACGGCTAATTCAGCTAACGGCTAATTCAGCTAACTGCTAATAGAATATTTGACTACACGTGAACAAGCACGAGCAAAAACGAACAACATAAAGTTGTTGGATGTAAACAGGAAGTATAGTGTTGCCATGGATTCAGTGATCCCCTTTAGCCTGTTTGTGTTCAAACATCGTCAAATAGTCCATTAGCAGTTAGCTCAATTAGCTTAATTAGCTGTTAGCAGCTCCCGTTAGCAGTGTAGTTGTTTCAGATTTCTGTTTAAGATTGTCAGATGAGTTCAGCAGTTTGAGGAGAAACTTTCTTCTTTTGTTTCTGACGAGACATTTTGTCTTTTGAACGCAACGTTAGACACAGCAGTCCTTTGAGCTAGATGCTAACACCAGCATGCTAACATCATGTTCACTCTCTCAGTTTAGCTTAATGTAAAATGCAGCTGAGGCTGATGGGATTGTTTGTAGTTCTACACATTAAAATGTTCTTTAGAAACAGTCCCATCATCATCCATCAATACCACAACATGTGTAACAATATTCAATTTAATTTGATATATTTCCACACAGAGCAGGTCAGACTGTACTCTTTGTAAGTTCAACCAGAGTAACTAAAAAATCTTAAAGTATCCAAAGTAAAAGTACCCAGAGTTAAATTAAAGTTCATTTAAGGATGAAAAATTAAACTTCAGCAGCTCTGCAGGACGAGTTACGACAACATCGTTTTGGACCAATGAGAGGAGTCAGGCCCAGGGAGCGGAGCCGGCGTCGTGCCAGAACAGGAGCTGAGCCAGTGGGTAACATAACTGGAGCTCAGCAGCCTCTGTGGACGTAACGGCTGCAAGTTTATGATGTCACAGAGTGAATATAATGACATCATGACTGTCTGACGGTCAGAGGAGGAAGTCAGGTGACATTTTGGATGGATGTTGACTTCCTGTTTCCGTCAAAGTTTTCCAGAACCACGGTGTGATCGCGGAGCAAGGATGAATTTTAGTTCATCAGCTGAACAAAATATTTACAGACGTATTAACAGATTTTTTAAAATGTGACACAAACGCTGATTAAAATCTTTTCCCGCCGGCCGCTGCTCCTCCGTTTTTTAATTGGCTGTCAGAAATAACCGGGCTCGTGGTTCAGGTCCGCCTCGGAGGGTGAACCCAGGGGAGTGAACCCAGCCCGTGATGAAGGGCTGAGCGTGGGCCTCAGCGAGGGCCGTGCGACCTCTGCTCACTGCAGCACTCTCTCTCTCTCTCTCTCTCTCTCTCTTTGGTGTGGGCTGCTTCATCTTTATGTAAAAACTCTGTGGGAGGGAGCACGCTGCACAAATGTGATCAGACAGAGGAATAAACAGAGGAGAAGAAGAAGAAGAAGAAGAAGAAGAAGAAGAAGAAGAAGAAGAAGAAGAAGAAGAAGAGGAGGAGGAGGAGGAGGAGGAGGAGGAGGACGTCCTTCGTCTGTTTCAGCTCTGGAGAGAAAAATTAGTTCACTTCCTCTTTTTTTAGCAGCTGCACAGACTCAGAAGCTCCAGCAGGTGGCAAAATGCTCACCTCTCCCTCTCAGCCAATCAGAGCGAGGTGGGCAGGGACGTAGGCGGGACTCAGGAAAAAGAGAGGGAGAGCAACAGAGCTGAGATAAAAGTAAAGAGGACGAGAAGAGTGAAGACAGAGCAGAGAGTGTCGAGTCGGAGCGCAGGAACAAACACGAGAAGAAGAAGAAGTGAAGAAGCAACAGGTCGACAGCGAGGAGGAGCAGGAGGAGGAGCAGCAGCAGGAGGAGGAGGAGGAGAAGCTCCTTCTACAGACTCTTCTTTGTGTTTGTGAGGAGTTCAAACTTCCTGGATTTGCTGCTGAGCGCGTGCAGTGAGGAGAAAGAGGAGCTCTGTTCAGGAGGCTTCCTCAGGAAGGAAGGAAGTAAGGAAGCCAGTTTAGAGCAAAGCAAACCCCCCTTCACCTCCTCCACCTCCTCCTCCACCTCCTTCCCTCCTCTGGCTGCAGCACTTTGTTTTGAAAGCTGCTGCTGCTTCCTGGAGATGATCTGAAGCTCCACTTCCTGTCGACGCCGTCAGAATGGCTGACTGCAGCTCAGCCCGCACGCTGACCTCAGACCAGCCGAGCCTGTGAGCAGAGAGAGGGGAGCAGGTCATGGATCAGCAGCCTGAGGAGGAGCAGCAGGATGGAGGAGGAGAGGGCACCTTCACCTCCACCTGTGTGGCCTCCTCCACCTCCACCTCGTCCTCCTCGGCCTCCCACCGCGAGCCGCCCTCGACCACCCCCGCCCCGCGCTGCCACCACTCCAGCAGCAGGACCTTCACGGGCCTGAGGATCTTCTGCAGGAGGTGAGTCCACCACACGCCTCCACCTCCACCTACACCTCCACCTCTGAGTGGGCGCAGGAAGTGATGCGTTAGGCGGCACGCTGTTTGCAGCTCAAAGATCAGAGAAGAAGACAGAGAGAGAGTCAACGCAGGAAAACACGCTAAAACATTTCAAACTTGATTTTACATCAGAAACAAAACAAGAAGCTCAAAGGAGGTAAAAAGGTCAAAACAATCAGTGATTAAAAATCAGTTTGATTTGTGACAAATCAACAGAAATCAATCAGAGGAGAAGCTTAACGAAGCTTTAATCAATCAAACATTCTGCAGCCATGACATCATGATGATGATGGTGATGGTGGTTGTCATGGTGACGATGATGATGGTGCACTGACCTCGTCTTTGTCTGTTGATTAATCCAGAAAATAATCTGCACGTGAATTCATACGTTCATATTTCAGACACTAAAACTCATTTGCATATTTAAACACGATATAAGCAGTGATGACGACATGAACTTTATTTAAACTGAGAGCGACGCAGAGAAACAAAACCGAAACTAAAAAACAGCTTCATGATTTATTTTTGACTTTCTGACGTCTGAACGGCTCCGACTCAAATATTTAATTTAAATAAATCAAACTTCTGATGTTGATCACCAGAAGATGAAACAATAAATCTGTTTTATTACTTTAAAAGGTCAAAGTGCAAAAATCGGAAACAACTTTTAATTTTTAATCTGCGACTAACAAAAATTAAATTTAACTATTCATTTTTATTTTAGTTATTTATTTAGTTTATGTTGATTTCTTAAACAAATTGTCACATTTCAAAAGCTGAGCATCGACATCGATCAATCATTAATCAATCAGTGGATGAGTCATTGTTTATTAATAACTGCGTCCTCACACGTGAAGCTGCTTCGTCCTCTAACATGTTTCATGGTCGAGCTTCCTGTTGCAGCGTCACGTCGTTCATTAAACTTCAGCTGCTCTGCAGTCAGATAATAATTAATCTACAAACAAACAGAGCAGCTGATGTTTAATCTGACCTGAGCCTGATGATCATCTCAACCATCATCAGCGCCTCAGGTCACATGACCAAGTCTCATCGTCACAGTACTGTAGTATAAATATTCATATTTACTGTATCATGGTGCATCTTGGTGGATCGTGGTGGACCAACATCTGCAGAGACCGGTTCAGTTTACTCCATGATTACCTGACGGGAAGAAGAAGCTCAGTCAGTAACATGATGAGACGTGAGTGTGTTCAGATGGAGAGAAGAGCCCAGTGCATCATGGGAAGGCTCCCAGCAGTGGTTCAGGACTCACCTGAGCAGCTCAAACTATAAGATCTACTCCAGAACCAGAACTGTGAGCTGGTTCTACAGGAGAGGAGCTGATAGCTGAAGGTTCTGGTCTGACAATGAGACCATCATGCACCCCAACGAGCTCATCACATGGTCTACTCTCTAACCAATCAGAGGCCAGAGCTAACTAAGCTCTCATTGGCTCTTTAAGATATATATGTATATATTTTATTTAAGATTTTTAGTTCAGAGCTCTTTTTTCTGACTCGGCTGCTGAATTTTCAGATTAAAAAGAAACTTTGGATTTTTCAAAGTTTCACACATTTTTCTGTCTAAGTAACGAAACAGGGACTGTACTAGTTTTTGTTTCTGGTTGAGCGGGACCGTCGAAGTTTGTCGGGACCGTCGAAGTTTGTCGGGACCGTCGAAGTTTGTCGTTTGTTTTTGTCTCTGACAGACTCAGATTGTTACTCTCACCTTTAATTCATCATACATAGATCATTAACATCAGTGAAAACATGTCACATGTTCACATGGACACGTGACTGTAGTTTTAGACGGACTTCAAACATGGTGGACGTGTCCTTTAAATGTGTGTATAGATGAATGTGTGTGTGTATCACAGTTTCATACAGAAACATACAGACTGTTTCCAGGACGTCAGACTTCCTGTTTGATGTCTGAATAACATCACGGTGTGTGTGTTAGTCACAGTTAGTAACTGAGTACTTTTACTCCACTACTCTACTCTAACATCCACGATTACTGTGACTCTCTCAAACAACCAAACATGAAACACTGCTCGTATTTAAAATCACCATATTTAATGACATAATAAAATGGTTGCGTATAGTGTGGCATGTTTATGGTATAAATTAGGATAATATGTGTTCCACTCTCTCATATAAAGACTTCAGTCATCCATCAGTAACGAACACGTTGTGTTAGCTCGTCACGGAAGCGACTAAATAACTCTGTGAAGTTTGTCTGAATGTTGTCCGTTGACCTCTGACCTCTGACCTCCAGGTTCTCTGGGTACCCATGAGTCTATAAATGTGTTAAACTGCGTGAACGTCATGAACTGGATCTGACCCTGCTGGATTCATGTGTGATGACGTTTCATGGAGCTCTCTGTATAAAGCGACGTGTCGTGACCTCGAGGACGATCACATGACTCATCAAACTGTCCAACCACAAACTAGAGAGCAAGAACGTTCAGAGGACGGACGGCTGTCCACACCTGAGTCACAATCAGAGACAAATGATCCACGTCCAACCGACCAAAAACTAAATTCACCGCAAAGTTTATGATTCCTCGACGTCTCGCTGTCTTCACGTGGACTTTTGGATTTCTGACACTCAGATGCAGCTTGACTTCATTGTTCAGATGATGTAGACCACTTCAGTGGACCTGCTGTCCCCCTAAAGACCTGCTGTCCCCCTAAAACAGGCTGATTGTAAGCAGGTTAAACAGTGCATGGTGTCACATCCTAAATAAGCTCCGCTGTGAATAAAAAGGTAACAAGTGCAGGTTCAGGTTCAGTCAGGTGGTTACTTTAATCTCCCAATGATCTCCCATGGTCCTCTAATTATAGCTGCTATTAATGGATTGGCAGAGCAATTAATTAAAGGCGCTCATTTTTAGAGTCTGATGGGAATATTTGACTCCAGAGGAGACGATTCAATCTGCAGAGCTCCGAGGACGCTGCTCCTCTTCCTCCTCCCAGGAAACAGTCAAGGGCTTTAAAGGATAACACGGGTACGTACGATGAAGTACGATGAAGTACTGTCACGGGTACGTACGATGAAGTACCGTCACGGGTACGTATGATGAAGTACGATGAAGTACTGTCACGGGTACGTACGATGAAGTGCTGTCACGGGTACGTACGATGAAGTACGATGAAGTACTGTCACGGGTACGTACGATGAAGTACGATGAAGTACTGTCACGGGTACGTACGATGAAGTACGATGAAGTACCGTCACGGGTACGTACGATGAAGTGCTGTCACGGGTACGTGCGATGAAGTACGATGAAGTACTGTCACGGGTACGTGCGATGAAGTACGATGAAGTACTGTCACGGTACGTGCGATGATGTAAATGCGATGAAGTACCGTCACGGTGCGTCGATGAAGTGCGATGAAGTACCGTCACGCATTTGCGATGAAGTGCTGTCACAGGTACGTGCGATGAAGTACGATGAAGTACTGTCACGGGTACGATGCGATGAAGTACGATGAAGTACTGTCACGGTGCGATGCGATGAAGTACCGTCACGGGTGCGATGAAGTGCTGTCCGTACGATGAAGTACCGTCCAGTGCGCATGCATGAAGTACGATGAAGTACCGTCACGCAGTGCGATGAAATGCGATGAAGTATGATCGATGAAGTACGATGAAGTACCGTCACGGGTACGTACGATGAAGTACGATGAAGTACCGTCACGGGTACGTACGATGAAGTGCTGTCACGGGTACGTACGATGAAGTACGATGAAGTACCGTCACGCGGTGCGATGCGATGAAGTACGATGAAGTACCGTCACGCAATGCGTCACGATGAAGTACCGTCACGCAGTGCGTCGATGAAGTACGCATGAAGTACCGTCACGGGTACGTACGATGAAGTGCTGTCACGGGTACGTACGATGAAGTACGATGAAGTACCGTCACAGGTACGTACGATGAAGTACGATGAAGTACTGTCAGCATCATTAGTTCAGGTATCAGCAGTGTAGTGACGTCAGTTTGTTCGGAGACATCGAAGCTGAAGAGACAAAGTTCTGGTTTGAGTCGAGTATCATTTAAAAATATACAATATAATATAAATAATATAAATATAATATAAAGTGGTAGCAGTACCTGCAGAGTATTTATAGCCTGACACTTTGTGGTCACGTGCAGACATCGACCCTCACGTTTGCTTCATGAGGAGCCACAGATTTGATTTAAAGTCTCCGTGATGTTAACAGATGTAACAGTGCTGATCTGCGGTCTGTTTGGAAACAGTGACGAGGCGTCTGTTATGAGTTGAGATGACTGATTGGACAGATTATTAATTATTGTTCTGTCACGATCAGGATGAGGAGTCGACCTCGTGCTTCCCTCTCTAACCTGATTAGAGCTGACAGGCCGGACAGCTGTTTGTCCGTCAGACTTCAGTTTCTGTGAGTCAAAGACTGAACTGGTCCTGAAGGATTGGAGTCTCTGCAGTGACTCCGACGGGTTTGTTGTGTTCTGTAACCAGCTCCGGTTCTGGCACGACACCGGCTCTGCTCCCCGGGCCTGTAAACCTCCTCCTCTTCTTCCCGGTGGTCCAGAACTCCTGTGGTACAAACACTAACACAAACGCCGCTTTGGGCAAACCCTAACCCATTGAAGTACAGCTTGACAGAGCTGCTAGCATGCCTGCAGACTCTTTCTTTTAAACATTTTATGACCTTTTCATGGGCGGAGGTGACGTGCAGCCAGATGCCGTGAGTCGGACTGAACAGGGCCTGCTGCAGTCCAGACTCGGCCTCGGTGGATGGAGGACACGCTCCACCAGGTGAGCTCCAGGAGCTCCAGTCTGGTTTAAAGCGTTTCACCTTCATTTATTTATTCAGGGAGTTTCACTGAGAGCAGGATCGCCCTGATCACATTCACACCTGGAATCGGTCCAGTCCAACCGGTCCGGTCTGCTGGACCCAGTGCAGCTCCTCTGGAGCACCTCAGTGAGGGTCAGGGAGCATCGACTCTGCCGTCAGGGGGATTTAACCATCAACCTTTGGGTCACTTTGTCCTGAAGGCGTTCATGCAGACTGACATCAGAGCAAACGTGTTGAAGAGGAGCAGTCTGCTGTGGAACATGTTCAGTCACGTCTATTACAACGAAGCAAACAGTCTGAACAGTGACTCAGCCAGAGCCATTATGATTTAATATTTTAATTATGATTAATGAGTCTGAACGATCCGATCAACAAAAGTTCAGAAACACTGACGACAAACCAAACACAGTCAGTCTCAGTCTGCTACAGGAGAACAGATCCAAGCTCAGATCTCTGGAACTTCATCAATGAAAACAGTTCATCTAAAACATGTCGCCTCTTTCAGAGTTTGATGACGACGACGTGAAAGTTCGATCAGAAACTCTAACTTACCACAAACAGCCACTGCTAGTTCAGATAGTTAACTTTAATCTAGCTCCGTCGTCACAAACTGAATACCTTTGTCCAAAGTTTGTTGCTTATAAAGTGTGAATGAAGATGATCTGTTGTTGTTGATGGTGGTGACACGTCGACGCTCAGAAGAGATCGAGTCGACAGAAACCAACAGCAAAGATCTTTGAGCCCGTTTTACGCTCCACGTTCTTTGTCTCTTATTTTGACTCGTGTCCATGAACTCAGACTCGATGCTCCGTATCGATCCAAATCTCAGCCGAGCTCTTTAATATTTAGTTTATTCATTTCACATGAAAGTCAAAAATAAAAATGAATTCCTCTCAGAGGATCGCCACGCTCGACGGACGGCTCTAAAATCAGCTGGTCTGAGATCTATTATTGTATTCTATTAATTCAACTGTGTGTGACTTCTTTGTCATTTGATCATTGAGTACATACTGTAACTGAAGTAATAGATTACTTTAACAGAACATTAGTACATTTAGTACAGGATGAGTCTCACACACACACACACACACACACACAGTGTGGATCAGGTGTTGCCAGGTGAAATCGACTCCTGGTCTGATTCAGTTTCATTGAGGCTCCTTCAGTCTGATGCAGGCCACGCCCCCATCAGTGATGTCACAGCAGGTCTGTCACCTTTGACAGGTGATCTGATGACATCACAGACTGAGACTGTGTCCAGTCTCTCAGACTGAGGAGGTTATTTTTTGACTATATGTGTGTTGTTGTGTCGACACATGGAGAAGTCGTGCTGTAATTTTGCTTCATAATGTTGTAAATATGAGTTGTGTCATCTCTCTGTGACTGTTTGTCAAGTCAAAGTATTTTAACTAAATATTTTTAACAGTGTATTTTATAGTTAAATATTTTATGTTCTTTTTTAATCCATAAATATAAAATTTAAAATCTTTACTGACTCTTTTTATCAGTGTTTTATGATGACGTCATTAAAAGTGACCAATCAAATAAACAAACATTAACATGACTCAGCAGAAATTAGGTTTTAGCGGCTAACTCAGGTGAGCGTGAAACAAAGGTGAGTCAGCACGAGCACAAACAGTCTGTCACTTCATCAATCAGTCAGTAAACGTCCTTACCGGATGTCACGATGACGTGTCACGCCGTTCCCGCTGATTACAGTCCGTCATCAACAATCTGCCTCCTGACTGTTTGATTGGACCTGTCGCTGTGTGTGTTACGTCTTAATATGTCCGGGCGGCAGCAAGGTGCGCCCACTTCTGGCTCCGCCTGCTCATTAATTATTCATGTTCCACCTGTTTTGAGTCCAGAAACAAAGATGATGATTTATATAAAGACATGAAGAAGAGCTGCAAGAGAAACGAGACAACAAATGAAGATTTAAAAGAGAAATAAAACAACAAATTAAACTCAACACTCAAGTCTTTATTAATCTTTATGATGATGATCAGCTGATTTCTATGAATGTAATCTGAGTTGAGGACTAAAACGATTTATGGTGTTTGTTTGATAAATGGAGGTGTCGTCTGCGTAACGTGACACATTTAGTTGTTTCCTGCAGAGTGCCGTGTACGGAGCCGAGAGGAACTCCTCGTCTCATTTCTGTTTGTCAGTCAACATAAAGTAATTCCTGTTCTTTAAATATGATTCAGTCAAAAGTTTAGAAGAGGAGAACCAATCAGGATGAGTCTCTGTGTTGCCGGGGGCAGAGGCAGATATTATTTCTAAACTTAAAATACAAAACAGGCTCAAAGAAACCGCTCTGTCCTGAACTCATAG
>OX336886.1:519394-576894 GCA_946959425.1 Argyrosomus regius | reverse complement strand
TCTCCAGCTTTATTTACAGCACTGTAGGCTACATATAATGTTCCTTGTTTTTTGTTTGTGTGTTTATATGACAGTATATTGTGCTGTATACATGTTCTTTTAACTCTGATGTATGGAGGTTACTTTATGTGTGTGAATAAAAATTGTTACAATTTCCTTGGCAGTGTGAGTGCAATGTGTGATGTCAAACCTTGGAGGTACTCTTACTGTAAAATCCTGTTTTTATTTTTTCAGTTTTCTACACAGTTGTATTCTGTTAGCTAGACAAAAAACTAGTACAGAAACCTCTGTGAATGAAGGACTGGGCTGAGACTGAGAGGTGGACATGAGGGATATTTCAATGGTCCTCTGCCACAGTGACAAAACATCTAAACAGTTTGACTTGCAGTGCTCAGGGACAATGCATTTTGGAGGTACTGACCATTTATATGAGAAAGAAATTTAGTTTTGACATGAGTGAACTGTTTTGGGAGAGATATGAGCTTTTGCAGGTGAGCTATGGTGCTGTGCTGAACTGTGAGACTAGTTTGCCAAACGATCTTAGAGTTCTGAGAATGTCATTTCTGTTTCGAGACATGAGCCAAACCAAAGTCCTGAAGAGACTCGTCTGACCAGCAGAGGGCAGCAGAGGAACATTAAAGACAGGCAGACAGGCAGACAGACAGGCAGACAGACAGACAGGCAGACAGACAGACAGACAGGCAGACAGACAGACACAGACAGACAGGCAGACAGGCAGACAGACAGACAGACAGACAGGCAGACAGACAGGCAGACAGGCAGACAGACAGGCAGACAGACAGACAGGCAGACAGACAGACAGACAGGCAGACAGACAGGCAGACAGACAGACAGACAGACAGACAGACAGACAGGCAGACAGACAGACAGACAGACAGACAGGCAGACAGACAGACAGACAGGCAGACAGACAGACAGACAGGCAGACAGGCAGACAGACAGACAGACAGGCAGGCAGGCAGACAGGCAGACAGACAGACAGGCAGGCAGGCAGACAGGCAGACAGGCAGACAGACAGACAGACAGACAGACAGGCAGACAGACAGCTGGCAGCAGTGATCACATTTATTAATCAGATTTGTCTCCACAGAATGAATAAATGAATAAATTAATGAGTTAACGAGTTTATTAATGAGTTATTTAGTGAACAGTTCTTCAGAAAGCTGAGCTCTCACTCTCTCCTGGTCCAGGATCAGTTTACTTCACTGTGAAAGTGGAACAGAGTCAAAGTTCAAAGTTCACGACTGAATGCAGCTCCAGGAAGAAATATATCAAATATATATATATTTATATATATCGAATATATATTCGATATATATAAATATGTTTGTACAGATGTTTGTTTTCATGTTTCATACACAGAAATTAAAAAATTAAACAATATAAATATAATATAATATAAATATAAAGAAAAATTAAAAATAAGATACGATAGTAGAATAAATACATTATAGTGTATTATACACACATACATACACCATGCTGCAGTTTGACTGTTCATGTCTGTCTAAAATGAGAAATGAACTTTAAAATTCAAATTCAGACTGATTTCATGTGAAACTGTCAGACGTGATCAGTTTGGTTCAGTTTGGATTTTTGTTTACTTATTGTTAGCGCTTAGCAGTTAGCAACAAATAAAGGTGGATCAGCGATGCAGACCGTCACAGCTGCTTCTTTGGTTCTGTGGTTCTTTGATTCTTTGGTTCTGTGGTTCTTTGGTTCTTTGGTTCTGTTGTTCTGTTGTTCTGTTGTTCTGTGGTTCTGTGGTTCTTTGGTTCTGTGGTTCTGTGATTCTGTGGTTCTTTGGTTCTGTTGTTCTTTGGTTCTGTGGTTCTTTGGTTCTGTGGTACTGTGGTTCTTTGGTTCTGTGGTTCTGTGGTTCTGTGCTTCTTTGGTTCTGTGGTTCTGTGGTTCTTTGGTTCTGTGGTACTGTGGTTCTTTGGTTCTGTGGTTCTGTGGTTCTGTGCTTCTTTGGTTCTGTGGTTCTGTGGTTCTGTGGTTCTTTGGTTCTGTGGTTCTGTGGTTCTTTGATTCTTTGGTTCTGTGGTTCTTTGGTTCTGTGGTTCTTTGGTTCTGTTGTTCTTTGGTTCTGTGGTTCTTTGGTTCTGTGGTTCTTTGGTTCTGTTGTTCTGTGGTTCTTTGGTTCTGTGGTTCTTTGGTTCTGTGGTTCTGTGGTTCTTTGGTTCTTTGATTCTTTGGTTCTGTGGTTCTGTGGTTCTTTGGTTCTTTGATTCTTTGGTTCTGTGGTTCTTTGGTTCTGTGGTACTGTGGTTCTTTGGTTCTGTGGTTCTGTGGTTCTGTGCTTCTTTGGTTCTGTGGTTCTGTGGTTCTTTGGTTCTGTGGTACTGTGGTTCTTTGGTTCTGTGGTTCTGTGGTTCTGTGCTTCTTTGGTTCTGTGGTTCTGTGGTTCTGTGGTTCTTTGGTTCTGTGGTTCTGTGGTTCTTTGATTCTTTGGTTCTGTGGTTCTTTGGTTCTGTGGTTCTTTGGTTCTGTTGTTCTTTGGTTCTGTGGTTCTTTGGTTCTGTGGTTCTTTGGTTCTGTTGTTCTGTGGTTCTTTGGTTCTGTGGTTCTTTGGTTCTGTGGTTCTGTGGTTCTTTGGTTCTTTGATTCTTTGGTTCTGTGGTTCTTTGGTTCTGTGGTTCTTTGGTTCTTTGATTCTTTGGTTCTGTGCTTCTGTGCTTCTTTGGTTCTGTGGTTCTTTGGTTCTGTGGTTCTTTGGTTCTGTGGTTCTTTGGTTCTGTGGTTCTGTGGTTCTTTGGTTCTGTGGTTCTGTGGTTCTTTGGTTCTGTGGTTCTTTGGTTCTGTGATTCTTTGGTTCTGCGGTTCTTTGGTTCTGTGATTCTTTGGTTCTGTGGTTCTTTGGTTCTGTTGTTCTTTGGTTCTGTGGTTCTTTGGTTCTGTGGTACTGTGGTTCTGTGGTTCTGTGTTTCTTTGGTTCTGTGGTTCTTTGATTCTTTGGTTCTGTGCTTCTTTGGTTCTGTGATTCTTTGGTTCTGTGATTCTTTGATTCTTTGGTTCTGTGGTTCTTTGGTTCTGTGGTTCTTTGGTTCTGTTGTTCTGTGGTTCTGTGGTTCTTTGGTTCTGTGGTTCTTTGGTTCTGTGGTTCTTTGGTTCTGTGGTTCTTTGATTCTTTGGTTCTGTGGTTCTGTGGTTCTGTGATTCTTTGGTTCTGTGGTTCTTTGGTTCCGTGGTTCTTTGGTTCTGTTGTTCTTTGGTTCTGTTCACGTCGCCGTGCTTCACTGGATGTTGAAATTATTTAACGAGGATCTGATCCGAGGAATTAAGAATTGAAGAGACGAGGCGCCGACTGAACACAACAGTCTGCAGCCTCACTGTAGAACAGACGAGACGTCCATTCATTCATTCACACGTTCAAATCGCCATCAAAGAACTAAAATATCCTCGTTAATAATTCAGCCTGTCAGTGAGTCTCTCATCAATGACGTAAGCACCGCCAGGACCAATCAGTGACTAGATCAGGAGGTTTCTGAGACTGTTAGCAAACATCCAGACAAACAGGTGTGTGTGGTTTCACCTGGTTCACCTGTTCAGTGGTGTGCTCGTGAAGTTGTGTAATTGGACCGTGGTGACATCATCAGAAGAAGAAACATCTCACAGTGTTTACTGATGGTGATCATGTGACCTGATTTTGACCTTTGACCTCGATGACTTCACAGCGTTGTTGTTGTCAAGCTGCTCATGGGTCGTCACGACAACATAAAAGACAGAAGAAAATAATCAATTAATGAATAATTAATGAATAATTAATGAACCAGTTTCACTGACTGACCTTCAAACGGGATGTGTTGTCTCTCTCAGCTGATTGGTTAAAGTCATTAAGAACATAGTGAAGTAGATCTGATGGACATGATGACATCACTCCTCGCCAAACGGCAGACCTCAGATGGTACGTGCGTACGGAGGCGTGCTAGCAGTTTGATAACACTTGAACACGTGTGTAGTATGTATGTGGTTAAACATAAACGTCTCTTTTGTCACCTGACGGCCACCGTAGATTATTCTGCGCGGCGTTGAGTTCAATGCAGTCGTAAATTTCAGTACCATATCTCACCGACAGACTGGACCTTTAAATCTCTTTAAACCAACAAGTTCACACACTTCCTGTCTGTGTATTTATGTATTTATATATTTATATGTGTTTAATGGAAATACTTTGTAAAGTTACTTCACACAGTACCGCAGTACTACAGTAGTACAGAGGTCAGTGTGTAGTTCAGAGCAGTAGTACAGAGGTCAGTGTGGGTCCACAGATGAGGTGAAGCTGCCTTTAAATCACCTGTCAGGTCACTGATGGCAGCTCGTCAGTCACTCGGCTCTGATCCAGGTCAGCTGATCTTTTAAGCCTCTTCCAGGTAATCTGCCTCCTCGTTTAAAAGCACCAACGAGCAAGTCGCATTCTTCAAACACCAACGACCTTCACAGACATGATACCTGCTAAACATCGCGCTAGCATGCTGACGTTAGCCTCTGTTAACAGCTAAACATCAACAAGGTCAACAACACAACACATAGCAGCCAGCTAATATTACACATTACATGAGCTAACAGCAGCTAACAAACTGAGCTAACATTAGCTAACAGCAGATAACAGACTGAGTTAACATTAGCTAACAGCAGCTAACAAGCTGAGCTAACATTAGCTAACAGCAGCTACAGTTGTCAGCAGTTTACTTCACTGTCCATCAGGAAACTCTGTAAATCACAGAGAGTTGAGGTGGTGGAGCAGCATCATCAGATGACATCACAGGTCAGTGTAGCATCATCTGATGACATCACAGGTCAGTGTAGCATCATCTGATGACATCACAGGTCAGTGTAGCATCATCTGATGACATCACAGGTCAGTGTAGCATCATCAGGATTTATCGTGTTTGTCGTGTCACTGGACAGTGAAGTGAATGAACTTCCTGTTTCCTGTTTTTTGAAGCGTCATGTGACAGTGATAATCTGTTGCCAGGCTGGTTGCCATGACTCCTCCATGGTAACGCCTGAAGCTGCTAACAGAATTTGATTCCTCACTAATGAGTCACATGACCAGCATGTTGAAGTTAGCGTGTTGGTCGTGGCAGAGCTTCACACGTGTGTGTGTGTGTGTGTGTGTGTGTGTGTGCACATTAACATGCAGCAGCCTCTCTTCCTGTTGTTTTAATGACCCATAATGCCACAGGCCTTGAAGTGTTAATGAAGAGCGGCCGGCGGCTCCATTCATCTCCATGTTTACAAAAGAACGAGCTGCTCCTGGATCAGCTGACCGACTGATCCTGGATCAGCTGATCGGCTCCAACGTGAGGCAGAGAGTGCTGGAGCTGAACTCAGATCAGATTTATCTGCAGCCTGAAGTTAAAGAGTTATTTTAAACAGCAGATTAGAGGCTGTGCCCTCCCTCCACCCATCATCCACCCCTCCACCCTTCTCTCTCTCTCAGTCTGTTTTCATCCGTCAGGACTGACTGATCGTTTCCTCTCAGGTTGTATCAATCTAAACTTCTTCTTCTTCTTCTTCTTCTCTGGACTTCCTGTAGTTTTCTCCTGTAGTTTCTTTCTGTAGTTTGATTTATGATTTTAAAGCTCTTCCTGTTATTAGAACATCGTTTAAACAATAATTCAGCTTATTAATATTAATGTGTGTTAATGAGACGACAGCATCACAAACGTGTTTACAGATTATTTAAATATGTTCATTATTTTGATCATCACAAACATTTATTGAGTTTGATTAACTCATCGTGCTTCGTTAACAGTTAAAAAAATAATCTTCTGATGTGTTTATCATTCTCTGACATGTTGTCTCATTAACATATTATAATAACATGTTAATGAGCATCTTAGTAATTTATTAGAAAACATCGTGAGATAAAGTTTAAAATCTTTTTTTCATAAATTTTGTTTTCAAACAGATTTAAACAAATCATCAGAAACGTTTCTTAAAGTGAGTTTTTATTTATTTATTTATTTATTTTAGTGTCATTTAATAAAGTCATTAAACATCATCACAGGTTTGATTATTGATATCTGATCGATCGATTCAAACAAATAAACTGAACACAAACAGAAAATTAAAAACACGTTTTAACGACCTCGTCTTCTTCTGTGGTGCTTTAACGACACCAGCCGGAAGTGATTGATTCTAATAATTAATGATTTTATTGATTATAACAGTGTGAACAGCTGTCAGCGTCCTCATCTCACTGAGCTGCTTCTGAAAACTGAAAAATAATAAACCTCAGAGCTGACTGAAACATTTTAGCATTCATTTAGATTTGTATGATTTTAAAACTATTTTAATAAATGAGTCGTGTCTGTCAGAGGACGAGCTGCAGGTTATTAGTTATGTGTGTTTGCTCACGTCGTGTGTTTGTCAAACTAACAATAGATCTTTAACGAGCAGCTCGTCAATGTTTGATCGTGTTGTTTCATTTCACGTCCACAGAGACGGACGCAGATAACGCTGCTGAGGATCAGATGACTTTATTATATTATATTATATTATATTATATTATATTATACAGCTCCTATTAAACTGAACTGTTCACATGAAACAACCGCAGACTGTCTAAAACCCGGACGTAGTCTCCGTAACGTCCCAGCAGACTGTCTAAAACCTGGACGTAGTCTCTGATGACGTCCCAGCAGACTGTCTAAAACCTGGACGTAGTCTCTATGACGTCCCAGCAGACTGTCTAAAACCTGGACGTAGTCTCTGTGAAGAGGTGGAGCAGAGCAGACCGCCTTGCTAAGCTAATGTTAGCTTGTGTTGCTGACTGTAGTGATTAATTGATGAACAGTTGCAGCGTCTGTCTGTCTGTATTGTCTGTAGCCTACTGTTCATGTACCTGAGTGTCAGGTTACCTGTTGCTGAATGTTACAGTCAGCTGACGTCAGCCAGCCTCAGACCTGAAAGTGACCTGATGACTGTGATTGGCTGCTGGTCAGACAGGTAACAGGTGAGGCTGCACAGTGAAAGTGAGGAGGTCCAATAAAGAAAGCCGGGGTTTCCCTGGCGCCTTGTGTCGGTCACTAATCTGTCGCCGTGGTGATAATCAGTCAACGTACTCACCTGTACTCACGTCACGTCCTGAAGCTAAGCTGCTGTCATTAGAGCAGTGATCCCTGAAACACAGCAGAGATCAGTTAACCAGAGAGCTGCATCAACCTCTCATGTTACAATACACTGTCAGCTGCTATTTAAAACATAGAACAGTAACAATAAGCACAGATCTCATATACAGAATATCAAATATAGAAACATGTTGAACAATACAAAAAACACTAATGTAATATTCTAGAAGCTAAACAACAACAAATATATCTGAAGTTAACTTCAGCTCTGCGTCTCCACGTTAGCTCTGTCAACTCCATGTTAGCTCCATGTTAGCTCTCTTAACTCCATGTTAGCTCTGTTAGCTCAATTGTTATGTCTCTTAGCTCCATGGTTAGCGCTCTTTGATGAAATGATGAAAATACCGCTTCAGCCAAACCATACAATTACAATTTTACAGCCAGATGAGCCATGAGAGTCTGGATGAATTAGCTGACGTTAGCCACACGTTAGCTAGAAAGCTAACATTACCCAGCTAAAACCACTACATATTATATGTGGCCTGTTAGCTTTGACTTTAGACTCTTTGTTGACATCAGTGGACTCCAGCTAACATTAGCTCGTGTTGGTCTTTTTTGGGGACACGTTTGAAGGCGTCTCCTCGATGTCGACCAACAGAGCAGATAAAGGAGGAGCTGTTTGTGTGTGACGCTGTCGCCACAGACTAATTACTGGTGTAATGTGTTTGTTTGAAGGGCGAGGAGCCAGCAGGTAGCCGTGGCCTTAATTATTGTTCCTTCCTGTTGTCGTGCTGCTCGCTCCCTGCAGAGAGGAACTCTTCCTTCCTCTGAGTGTTTAATACTTCATGTTTGTGCCAGGTTAACGCCTCCGTAACATCAGCAACGAGCAGTTTACTGAAGATAATATTCATTTATCAGCTGAGAATAACAATCATCATCAGACTTTAATATCTGCTCAGTCCTCTTTAAGCATCAAACTCTGTGCCACAAGCTGCAGTTCCTCTTGTCGTCCACTTGAGGCTGGCTCCAGAAGTGAGTCAGTCTCCATAAGTCCCCATGTTCAAATGTCCAACTTCACAGCAGAAATAAACATGTTTACAGCCTGGTACAAAAAACAGTTTTGGTCTCTATAGCTAATTTCCCCGTTCATGACAACTGTACTGAGCTAACAACGAGCTAAAACAAGCTAACAACAAGCTAAAACAAGCTAACAACCAGCTAAAACAAGCTAACAACCAGGTAAACTAGCCTGAATTCAAACTCCGTAAAACTACAACTCCCATGAGACACTTTTTAATGTTCTGATTCATGATTTATATTCTGTAGTTTGATGATGAATATCTCCTCTGCGCTCCATGCTAACTTCTCTTTGCGTCCAACAGCCGGAGACGCTTTCAGTCGTCTGCGTCGTCTCTCCGTCCATCATGGACACTTTTTTCCGCCGTCACTTTAAGAGGAAGGAAGTTGCTCTGCGGACGGATGAAGCCGCCAAATCGTGCCGCCAGCGTCGGCCCAGCGTTGCCGTTCCCACCAGCAAAGCCCGCCGGAGGTCCAGCATTGGGCTGCCGTCCTCCACCCTGACCCAGCGACGGCGCTCCAGCGTGCAGCTGCCTGCAGCCCCACCCTGTGCAGGAGGGGGGCGTTTGGCGAAGACGTCCCGATGCAACAGGTGGGCGGGACATACCCGCAGGCGCTCTAGCACCACCACGCCCAGCGCCAACCCGAGGTTTGCTGTGTGTAGGAAGAAGGTGGGGAAGCTGCGCACCATCGACACCCACCTGCTGGGCCCCTCCATGCTGCTCGCCAGCCTCATCCAGATGACGGAGGAGGACGAGGAGGATGGCGCAGGGGTGGGGCTACCGGCCGGAGAGCAGCAGGTGGAGATGAGGGGCGGGGCCAACAACAGGAGGATGTTTTCACGTTCCAGCAGCCTCCACTCGGACGGCAGCGAGTACTCCACCGCCAACGACAGCCAATCAGAAGACAGTCAGCTGTCAGAGGCGGAGCAGCTGGTGGAAGAGGAGGACGACGCCTCCTGGTCAGCTGATCGGAACTTCTCCACCTCCTCTGCCGGTCCTGACTCCTCCTCCTCCGCCCTGCAGGTGATGAGGAAGACTCCTCAGCCTCCGGCGTCATCGCGGCCCCTCATCCGGGCGCCGCGCTGCCTCCGCAGGAACTCCTCCCAGGTGTTTTTAGGAGACTCAGCACCGTACGCCCGCTATCGCAC
Source organism: Argyrosomus regius (assembly GCA_946959425.1). NCBI lineage: Eukaryota > Metazoa > Chordata > Actinopteri > Sciaenidae > Argyrosomus > Argyrosomus regius. The sequence continues at coordinate 567,567 of OX336886.1, read as the reverse complement.
CTCCACCCACAGGAAGAGGAGGAGGATCTCCACCATCTCCAAAGCCGGGAGCCCGTGGCCAGGCAGAGGGCCGCCACTGCCCAGCCGCAAGAACTCCGTCTACTACCTCAACCACGCGGCCTTTTACCGCAGCCCCGGGGCGCTCAGCCCACTGGGGCCGCACTATGACGCCCAGCTGGAGACCTGGAGCAGCTTCCTGCTGTATGTAGTCTGCAACACAACGTTATCTCAATGTTTTCTCAACGTTTTCTCAATGTCAAAATAAACATAAATATTCATGAGGTCATATATTTTTCTCTCGTCCTCTGTGGAGCTGAAGCTCGTTAGCAGCTCGCGCTAACGATGACACGGCGTGTTGCTAAGGCTAATGAACGTTTGTTTGAGTTGGAAACTCGTTAAACATGCAAAACACCAGAGATCAAAGCTCATTAGGTCACATTAATATCATAACAGAGAATATCTGCATCTGAATGGCTGGCAGGCAAGTGTTCAACAACCTGCAGGTAACCATAGCAACAACAATACTAATGACATCAAAGCATCATCTGGTATGAATTACTCGAGTATTTGTTCTGATTACTTTTCTCTTCTTAGCTTCCTCCGTCAGCGTCCTCTTCGCTCTCTTCTCCTCTGCCATTATGTCCATAGAGGCTGCTGAGCCCGGCTACATTGCTAACGCTCGCCCAGCTCCTGTTCTGGCACGACACTGTGTGACTTACATACTCCTCCCGACCCATGACTTGAAACTTGAAACTTGAAACCCTGACGCTCGCTCTGTGTCCTCATAATTCACAGGCGTCCCCACAACAGAAGTGAATGCTCAGTATCGCCCCCTACAGGACATGACGTGTTCAAAGGTTTTTTTTTGTCTCGTGTGTTTCAGGAAAGCGATCGCCAAGTCCGGTCTGCAGCACGTGACAGCTCAGCCCAACGTGTCAACGTCCGGACAGACAAACGAACTGCAGGAGCCCAACAGCACCGTCGACTGGAGCGTGAGTCACTTCATCAGGCTAAAGAACAGTGATGGGGACTCATCGTGTTTTATTTTGAAGCTGTCTCTGTAGAAATCTTTTTAATTTGACTGACTGACTTTGTTTTAATGACGCAGGACAACGCTCAGTTTGGAGACCACATCTGGTTTGAGACCAGCGGCTCTGGAGACTTCTGTTATGTTGGAGAGCAGTACTGCATCGCTAAATCTCTGGTGAGTGTGAACACAACGCTGCATGTCGGACAGATAACGATGGAAAAGTGTTGCACACGGCGGGGACATGCTTCATGTCCCACCAAGACTTCACAAGTCACAAACCAACAACAACACGCGTGTCCCAGCCGTGTGCATCCATTCATGTTTTCAGTGTTTGATTGTTTTGTCTTTCCTTCCTGTCCTCCTTTGAATAAATTCAGTTCATCTGTTTTTGTTGTTTTCTGCAGCAAAAGTCTGTGGCGAGGAAGAAATGTGCCGGCTGTAAGATATCTGTGCACACGATGTGCATGGAGCAGCTGGAGAAGGTAAACTCTGCTTCATTCATCTCTGGGTTAACGGACAGTTTTCTTGTTCCCGTCCTCATGGTGTCTTCGTCTCTCTCTGTTCAGATTAACTTCAGGTGCAAGCCGTCGTTCAGGGAGCCGGGATGTCGAGCTGTTCGAGAGGTCGGTGTCAGTTTGGTTTGTGTGATCCTTCCTGTTCTGGACACGTCAGGACACGTTCAATGTCAAACTCTTGTTGTGTTTCAGCCCAACGTTGTGCGACACCACTGGGTCCACCGGAGGCGTCAGACGGGGAAGTGTCGACAGTGTGGGAAGGTGAGGCTCCATCGGCCACTGCAGACGTTTGATTCAAAGAGCCTGAAATCTCTGAAGTCTGACAGTCTGTTGTTTTACCTCCAACAGGGATTTCAACAGAAGTTTTCATTTCACAGCAAAGAGATCGTCGCCATCAGCTGCTCGTGGTGCAAACAGGCGGTGAGTCCGACAACACGCAAACCTGAAAGAGACGTTTAACATTCAGACAGACGTGAAACAAACATGCAATGCATAGTAGCGAGGGTGTAAGCATCTGACTTCCTGTCTGTGTTTCAGTATCACAGCGAGGTCACTTCCTGTTTGTGTTTCAGTATCACAGCGAGGTCACTTCCTGTTTGTGTTTCAGTATCACAGCAAGGTCACTTCCTGTTTGTGTTTCAGTATCACAGCGAGGTCACTTCCTGTCTGTGTTTCAGTATCACAGCGAGGTCACTTCCTGTTTGTGTTTCAGTATCACAGCGAGGTCACTTCCTGTTTGTGTTTCAGTATCACAGCGAGGTCACTTCCTGTTTGTGTTTCAGTATCACAGCGAGGTCACTTCCTGTCTGTGTTTCAGTATCACAACAAGGTGACGTGCTTCATGCTGCAGCAGATTGAGGAGTGTTGCTCTCTGGGTGCTCACGCCGCCGTCATCATCCCTCCGACCTGGATCATCAGAGTCCGCAGAACTCAGGTACAGAAACAGAACTGAACTCCACCTTTACACCAACTGTCTGACAAAATATGAACATCACAACATGACAATACTTTACTTTGTCTGTAAAACATGTCGGCTTTCTGGTCCCATAAGGACGATCGGTCCCCACAATGTGTTGGTGTGTTTGTCTTATTTCTTCAGACGTCTTTAAAGTCGAGTAAAAAGAAGAAGAGGACGTCACTGAAGTGCAACAAGTCAAATAAGAAAGGAGCCGAGGTAAGAGAGCGCGACACAAACAGGAAGTTACATCATGTCATGTGATGAAGTTATGAAGCTGTGTCACCTCTAAATGTTTCGACTCTCTCAGCTCCAAGATGGCCGCTGGAAGCCGTTCCTGGTGAAGCCTCTTCCCTCTCAGCTCATGAAGCCTCTGCTGGTTTTCGTGAACCCAAAGAGTGGAGGAAACCAGGTACTGTCCACTAACCACAGCTAACCACAGCTAACCACCGCTAACATGACGCGTCCCCATAAGGGAGGGCGGTCCCCACAATGTCAGTGTGAAACCAGGTCAGCCAAAAGTGCAGATTTAAAATGTAAACATGTCCAGCTGATCAACATGTTGATTCACTCATTCAATCATACATAGACATAGACCAGAATGCATTGCAGCTGTAACATACTGAAGGTCGTGTTGTGTTCAGACTCATGGTGTGAGTGCAGTGCCCCCTACAGACTAAATATTGTAACTGAAAGAAGAGTGATTGGAATAAATCTACATAATGTGATGTTCAAACTATTTGAACATCAAACTATTTTCATGTTTTAACCTCAAATGTTTTGTTTGTACTTTCAGGGAGCAAAGATCATCCAGTCGTTCATGTGGTACCTGAATCCTCGGCAGGTGTTTGACCTGACAAAGGGCGGACCCAGAGAAGGGTAAGATCGTCCGTCTGACTTCAGGTTCTCAGATTATTTGTGATCGGACTCCGCAGGTTCACGCTTTGTGTTTCCTGCAGGTTGGAGCTTTATGCCAAGGTGCCCAACCTGAGGATCCTGGCCTGTGGAGGAGACGGGACGGTGAGTCTAGACCACATGATGAACAAAAGAGAGGAAGGGTTAGAACACAACACAGTACACACAGTTTCAAACAGTCAAAGTACGAGGACGGAGCTGTGGACTGACTGAGACAGAGTCAGTGTACAAACTTCATTTCAACAGTTAGCTGAACACAGATGAACTTACAATAGAAGACAATCTACATCTTCACAGCTCTGTATTAAATCATATAATAATATAATAATAATATATATCATATAAATGAATTGATATTTTCATGGAGTTTTGAGGGTGAGTGTGATTATTTTATCATTACAGGTTTTTAAACACTGACTGAATGTTTTACACATAACTGATTTATTTTATGTATCTGAACCAAACGAAACTATAAAACTGTTAAAAAACATTTTTCACCTTTCAAATTCACACCTGTAAATATTATGTTGGAGGTTCTGAATCGAATATAATTTTTTAAAAGTATCTTGCAAAGTCAAAATGTTTTGGGAAAAAAAAAAAAAAATTATCACAACATGATATGAAAGATGAAGTTTGACTACATAAAGCTTTAAATATGGTCCATATATGTCATATACAATATACACTCAAATGGAATATTGACTTTAATTACATTTATTTTGCCAACAGGTTGCACGTAACTGTATTAGGTTATTTAAACTCAAAACTGTTATGTAATTGAAGCCCTAACATAACATTTTTGAGTTTAAATAACTTCATACATATATTTCTTTAATGAGTTGCTGCAGTCTAATGATCTGAATTACTGACTGAATTATGAACTTTGTTTTGTCTTTTATTTATTTATTTCAGTTTTGTTTGTTGTTGTTTGTCCTTTGAGTTTAAAACATGATTCACATAATCTGTGCCATTAAAGCCGATTTAACAGTGAAACATTGAAATCTTTAAAGCTCTCAGGTGTGACAGGTGAACATATTAATGGCGTCTGTGTGTTCAGGTGGGCTGGATCTTGTCGGTGTTGGACCAGCTGAAGCTCCGTCCTCAGCCCCCCGTCGCCATCCTTCCTCTGGGGACTGGCAACGACCTGGCCAGGACTCTAAACTGGGGAGGGGTGAGTTTCACTGGAGATGAACTGGAGCTTTTACTTTGACCTAAAGGTGCAGTGTGTAGCGTCCTCTAGTGGTGTAAACTGAGAGGTTCAGTGAGTTCAGTGATTGAAGCAAATAAAAGTTTTTTAATCAGAGTTTGAACTCATGATAAAAAAGATAGTTGTGGCTCATCACTCATATGAATCCTCTCTCAGGGTTACACTGATGAACCCATAACAAAGATCCTCTCTCACGTTGAGGACGGGAACATCGTCCAGCTGGATCGATGGAACCTGAACGTTGAGGCGAACCCCGAGGCCCGACCGGAGGACCAGGACGAACATCAGACAGACAAGGTCAGTCGAGTATCACTGACCCAAAACAGTAAATTCAGTCAGAACTTTGACCTGCTGAACTTCTTCAAACATTCCTCTGCTGTTTCTCAGCTTCCCATCGACGTCTTCAACAACTACTTCAGTCTGGGCTTCGACGCTCACGTCACGCTGGGCTTCCATGAGTCCAGAGGTCAGTCCATGAAATACTCAAGTACAAGTACAAGTACCTCAAAGTTTACTCATTACTTTGTTATCTTCTGTATTTCTTCTGCCTCCTCTCCTCTGCTGCTCTCTGACCTGATTACCAAACACAGATCAATAAAAACTGATCTGATCTAATTAAAATTTCATATAATGAAACTGAGACACCAAATGACGGATGGAAATGTAAGAAAGCTCCGTTAGCTCCAGCCACAGTATGTCCACGTCTTCCTCTGTTCGATCCAGATCAAGTGCAATAATCAGATTATTATTCTGAGTTTAAGTCACTAACAGCTTTAATTTTATGAACAGGTTGAATGTTTCTGCTGTTTGTCTTTCAGAGGCCAACCCGGAGAAGTTTAACAGCCGCTTCAGGAATAAGATGTTCTATGCAGGGGTGAGTCTGTCCTCACGGCACGATATACACGTTTAAATGTTTGTAATGTTTAAATGTTTTAATCTTTTTGATGTTTTAACATTTCTGATACATCTTTCTGTGTCTGTGTTTCAGACGGCCTTCTCAGATTTCCTCAGCGGGAGCTCTAAAGATCTCGCCAAGCACATCAAAGTGGTGGTGAGTAAAGACAGTCAAACTGTCATCATGATAAGTAATGATGACTTCATGTCTTTAAGCTGCCACAGTCGTCCTCTGTAGTCTTGACTCGATTACTGTACCGCCCTCCTGACGGGCCTCCAGCCTGCACAGTGAAGCCTCTTCAGATGATCCAGAACGTGGTGGCTCGCCTGGTCTACAACATGTCACCCTGCTGCTCATGGAGCTCCACTGTCTACCTGTAGCAGCCCACGTTAAATTCAAATCTCTAACGCTGACTACAAAGTAGTCTCCGGTTCTTGAACGTTCTCATACAGACATATGTTACCTCCTCCAATGAACGACGCCTGGCTCTGCCACCCGTACGCTCAGGACAATCCAAACCTTTCTCGTCTGTTGTTCCCCGTTGGTGGAACGTCCTACCAGTTCCTACTAGATCAGGGGCGTCCCTCTCTACCTTCACAAACCTGAAGACCTCCAGCTCTTCAGAGAGGACCTCCTCTACAACACTACCAACAGCTGGACATGATACATCTGTCCCCTCTACAACTGGACCATCGTTGTTTCCCTTCTTTGGATAAAAGCTAAATGAATAAATATGTAATGTCCTGCTTACACCCTCTGCCTCAGTCCATGTTTGAACCGATCTGAACCGGTCTGTGTTTTCTTCTCAGTGTGACGGGACAGACCTGACGGCCAAAGTCCAGGAGATGAAGTTACAGTGTCTGCTCTTCCTCAACATCCCCAGGTACGCCGAACAACAGCACGTCTACTATAGAACTACTGCTACAACACGTATGAACCAGTGAACACGTGTCAGTAACACGTGTGTCTGCTGCAGGTACTGTGCAGGCACCATGCCGTGGGGTCACCCCAGTGAGCATCAGGACTTTGAACCACAGCGTCACGACGACGGCTGCATCGAGGTCATCGGCTTCACCATGACGTCTCTGGTGAGCTCTGGACCACTGCACACCTGTATGACATCACAGTATCTTCTTCTGCTGATGACCTGTGATTGGTTGTTTGTGTCCAGGCCACGCTGCAGGTGGGCGGTCACGGTGAACGCCTCCATCAGTGTAAAGAAGTGACCCTCACCACCTACAAGTCCATCCCCATGCAGGTGGATGGAGAGCCCTGCAAGCTGGCACCATCTATCATCCACATCAGCCTGAGGACCCAGGCCAACATGGTGCAGAAGGCCAAGAGGAGGATCTCCATGCCCCACCTCAACGAGTACACACACACACACACACCTCAATGAGTACACACACCTCAACGAGTACACACACACCTCAATGAGTACACACACACACCACTGTACACACACACACTTCAACGAGTGCACACACACACCACTGTACACACACACACACATCACAGTACAGACACACACACCACTGTACACACACACACATCACAGTACACACACACTAACCTGTAGTAGTGGATGAGATATTCAGATCCTTCAGCTTCTGTCCACAGGGAGGCGCCAGAGTTTACACAGAAATGATCTTAGTACTATCAATAAAATGTACTAAAAGTATCCAAAGTAAAAGTACTCATTGTGCAGTAAAATGGTTTTACTATAGTGTTTATACTGCAGTTATGAACATTCAGAGGAGCCTGTGTGTCACTGCAGGGATCTGATGAAGTTAACAGGACATTCATTCATTTAGCTCCTGAAGGTGTACCTGGTCAGGTGACATCAGGTGGTACTTTTTAAAAGTACAGGAGCTCTGTGGTTGGTCCTCACAGCTCTGAACATTCTGATTGATCAGGTACTTTCCATTTATAAAAATGTTCAGCTGCAGTTTATTTGAGTGTTGAACTTCGACACGTCAGCATGAAGTTACAGAACGACATAGTACGACAGATGAACCGACGATGAGGACGAGTCGTGTGTAATTTACCTGAAAACTGACTGAAGGTGTGTGTGTGTGTGTGTGTGTGTGTGTGTGCAGTCAGCAGCCGGTCCCTGAGAAGCTCCACATCAGAGTGAACCGGATCAGCATGGCGGCATACGAGGCTTTGCACTACGACAAAGACCAGCTGAAGGAGGCCTGTGAGTCACTGAAGGACCAATAATGATTAATTAATCATGATGTCATCACGATTAATTAATCAATCCGTCCCACGTCTTCAAACATTAAATATGTAACTTCAGTTTTGTGACGTGTCGTCCACGTTTGCAGCGACGCCGCTCGGAGTGATCACCGTTCCCGGAGACAGCGACCTGGAGACCTGCCGCCTGCTCATCGAGCGTCTGCACGACAACCTGGACCAGGTACGGCCGAGCAGGAAGTGACATCACAGTGTACAGCAGAGAGAGACTTTGTGTGTGTCATGTGTCTTTGTGCTCCTTCAGGACTGTGACGAGATGAAGGGAGAGTGTCTGTCTGCACAGAAGCTGTCCATGAAGTGGTGTTTCCTCGACTGTAAGTCCAAACCAGCTGCTCACCTCAGAGTCACTCACAGAACCTGAACACACCTGAACACACCTGAACACACCTGAACACACCTGAACACACCTGAACTAGGGATGCACCGATCCATTTTTTTCACCTCCGATACCGATATCTGAGGTTTAGTGTTGGCCGATACCGATCCGATACCAATACAGAAAAACAGCGCAGAGTTACGATAACAAACGGTCTGTCTCATCGTGTGGAAAAGACTGAGATCATTCTTTTGTGCAAGGCAACATCAGACTTGACTTAAACGGAGGCCGTTTAGTTTACTCAGTTCAGTGAACTCTGCGTGCTCTCTGTAGGTGCTTGATTAAGTTGGTTGTGTTATAACTTGAAGTTTTACCACCGCCCCTCAGAACAACGTTGAGTTTGTTGGCTGAGGTAGTGTGAAAAAGTTCCAGATAGCCGATCCTTTCGCTCGCTCCAGTTTGAACAATGTGGGCTTCTGCACGGCGTGTTACTTGCGTATGACGTCACTCACAGCACACAGCATAGAGTTAGACTGAATGGATCGGCCCATTGTCACCGATACCCGATCTAGAATTTTCTTCAATATCAGGGCCGATACCGATACCAATATTGGATCGGTGCATCCCTAACCTGAACACACCTGATCTTTGTCTTTCAGGTACGACTGCAGATCGTTTCTACAGGATCGACCGAGCTCAGGTGTGACACTGAAAACTTTTTGAGATACAGCACTAGCATTTGAATTCACAACACAAAGACACAAACCTTGAACAGCGTTTTGAACCAGCTTCTCTGTACGTCCTCCTTTTTCTTCCAGGAGCACCTGAACTACGTGACGGAGATCTCTCAGGAGGAGCTCTACATCCTGGACCCGGAGCTGGTCGTCAAGGAGACGGTGGGCACCTCCCCCGGCATGCCTGACCTGGTGGACTCTGAGGAGCACCAGGACCAGCAGAGACAGTTCGCCTTCCCCTCCTCCCCGACGTCCTCGACCACACCGAGGTGAGACGCAGGACAGGAACCTGATTTATCTGTAATCCACCATAAATCAGATCAGCTGTGGAAACTTTGATTAAATCATCATATACATACATTACACTGTAAAACTACAGAAACTGCAAAGATCTCAGAGTAATATGAAGAATACGATATTTTAAATATATATATATATATATATATAATATATATATTTAATGATATATATAATATATATATTACAGTCTTTTACTGTGATGATTTGACAGTTTTCACCGTAAAATCTACAGTGGCTTTACAATCTGAAATAAAACACTGATAATGTTAGTAAAGGTTATGCTGTATTTGTTACGGTAAAGTTCTTCTACCACAGCTGAAACAAGTTTTTTTCTCCTGATCCGAACATTTCTTCATAATATTGAACTTTACCTCCACTGATATCTCACTGTCACATTTTAGATCATAAATAATTAAAGATGTGTGCATGAGCATGACGACATATCAGAACGATAATCAAAAACTCGCTTTAAATTAAAAGCGGCATCATAGTTTATTTTCTTTAGAAACTTTGTAGTATTTTGATGATATATATATTTTTCAATAAATGTATTTATTTCAGAGATTCCTCCACGTACCACTAGAGGGAGGTCATGTACCACCATTACCACATTAGTGCATTTTAATTATAATTAGACAGAGACTGAAAAATCAGGAACAGTCAGTCAGTCTGAATCTTTCCCCAGTAAAAAGTCCCCAGTTAACAGAGTCCTCATTAAACGGTGTTCAGTAAAAGTCCCTGGTATGTATTGTGAACCAACATATCATTCTTGTGAGTGTGTGTGATGTTAGCGCCTCCTGCTGGGTTTAGCAGGTCTTGCAGTGTCACGTCGGCCTGTTGAGGCTGTATGAACACGATGATGAGACTGCTGCTCGTTAATATCTGAAACTAAACGAGCTGTTTCCATGGAGACGCTGCTCTCAGCAGAGTCACATGACCGCCTCCTCATTTACTGAAGGAGTCAGAAATCAATCACGTCTGTCTGCCTGTCTGCCTGTCTGTCTGTCTGCCTGTCTGTCTGTCTGCCTGTCTGTCTCAGGGTCAGAGACTTTCAGAGGAAGAGGATTTCCAGCGACAGTTCGGTGGCTGATGTTTTGTCGCAGAGCTCCTCAAAGACTGCCCTCTGCAGGTAGATCACACACACTGCAAACAGTTTTCAGGTGCTGCAAAAAATTAATGCAGGGAGAAAGAGATGGGGAATGACATGCGGGAAAGAGCCACAGGTCGGATTCAATCCCTGGGCCGCCGCGGCAAGGACTGCACCTTCGCACATGGGGCGGCTGCTCTACCTACTGAGCTAACTGACACCCCCATTTTAAATAAAGTTTTAATTATAAGATAATAACACATGTACGTAAGATATTAAAGAAACACAAGACAACATATAGACCTCTGAACCAGAACCAGAGCCTGACCTGTAGCTGGTCCCTGCTCAGTTGTAACTCTGTATTTATCCACTGGGAGGCGCCGTGATGAATCACTGATTCAGACATACATTACATATGACTGATGCATTAATTTGTGATGTTACTGTTAACAAGGTGAATTAATAACTTTAATTTAATTTACTGTCTGACACAGTATAAACACATAAACTACAAATACTTACATATACTTACTTGCTTACTTAAGTACAAATACCTCAAAGTTACAGTTAAGTAAAGGATGAAATGACTTATGTCATGTCTTCATCATGTGTACATACTGTATGTACATGTATGTACACAGTATGTACACCGTGTATGTACTATATACTGTGTACATGTATGAGTATATATTTGTACTAGGGATGCACCGATCCGATATTGGTATCAGTCCCGATATTGAAGAAAATTCTAGATCGGGTATCGGTGACAATGGGCCGATCTATCTCTATGCTGTGCGCTGTGAGTGACGTCATACATTGTTTTCAAACTGGAGTGAGCGAAAGGATCGGCTATCTGGAACCTTTTCACACTACCTCAGCCAACAAACTCGACAGCTACCTGCAATACCTGCGCAGTAAATGTTCTGAGGGGCAGTGGTAAAACTTCAAGTTATAACACAACCAACTTAATCAAGCACCTACAGAAACTTCACACCAGAGAGCACGCGGAGTTCACTGAACTGAGTAAACTAAACAGAGGTGGTGTGAAGCAGCTAACTCTGAAGGAGATGAAGGAAAGAGGTGAAACATTTCCACTTAATAGTGTGCAGGCAAGCTTGTGAAGCTATTGGGTTTTAAAGATTGTTGTACTGGTGCACAGTTATTAAATAAATTCAGTACATTTATATCTGTTTATTTGTTTTTAAAAAATAGGAAAGAAATGTTTAAGTCAAGTCTGATGTTGCCTTGCACAGAAGAATGATCTCAGTCTTTTCCACACGATGAGACAGACCGTTTGTTACCGTAACTCCGCGCTGTTTTTCTGTATCGGTATCGGATCGGTATCGGCCGACACTAAACCTCAGATATCGGTATCGGAGGTGAAAAAAGTGGATTGGTGCATCCCTAATTTGTACTGTATACATCCTGTATGTGTGTGTATGTATAAATACTTTGCTGCTCCTTCACAAGTCAACAAACTGAATCCAGTATGTATGAGTATGAAATACTCCATGGTACTGTAGTACTCCATGGTACTGTTGTTGATGCGTCTCGTCCTGGCTGTGTGTCATCTGTGATCTGAAGGAGGGGGGCAAAGATTGTGAATGTCCATCGGTCCAATACGACTCTGGCTGATTTCAGGCCCGTCATACGGTACGACTCATCTCAGCGTCTTCACGTTTCAAAGGTTCTGTTTGGTTCTGACGTTCATGTCGCTTCTGTCTCTGTTCTGACAGCCCGTCCAGTTCTACCTCACAGCACCCCGAGAAAGGTAAAACCTCCTCCTGTTCTTCTGTACTTCAGTGATGTTCTGCTAAAAGTTCTGAAGTTGGACCGGATCAGATCTGCAGGTTCTGAAAGTGAAGCTCACTGTTTGATGCTAACAGATGGCTAACACACAAACTTTGTTTTCAGATGCAGAGTTGATTGACTGCATCAAGACTGAAGACCTGAACCGAGTGAGTCAGCGACCCGACCCAACCCGAACATGTTCTACCTTTAAGTCCTTGTTAACCTTTAATTAAACATGTGACTGTGTGTTGTCTGCAGCTGATGGAGCTCCACCAGCAGGCGGCCGACATCCTGATGCAGGACGCCGCCGGCTGCACGCTGCTGCATCACGCCGTGGAGGCTGGCAACAAAGAGATCCTCAAGTACCTCATCGACAACGGTGACACACTCAGACACACACAGCAGAGTACACACAGTACACACAGCAGAGTACACACAGCAGAGTACACACAGTACACACAGCAGAGTACACACAGTACATACAGCAGAGTACACACAGTACACACAGTACACACTGCAGAGTACACACAGTACACACAGTACACACAGCAGAGTACACACAGTACACACAGTATGGTGTGTATCCGCTGGTCTAACATTAGAATAACGTTGGTCTAACATTAAAGTAACGCTGGTCTAACAAAGTAATGCTGGTCTAACATTAAAGTAACGCTGCTCTAACGTTAGAATAACGCTGGTCTCAGTCTCCTGCTCTGTTGGTCACATGTCGGCTTGTTAACTTGGTGAATGCAGCTCTGTGTTGAGCAGCTGACGTGTCCGTGTAGCGTGTAGCGTGTTCTTCCCAGCAGCAGGTGAACATACACACTCTGATTAATCTCGTTAGCAGTGATTGATTATTCTGAGCTCTGACACCACGTTTGTTCTCACGTCTCCGTGACGCTCTGCGGGAAAAGAGCTGTATGTTTCTTTACAACACATTTTAACCCGTTAAAGTCAAACAGGAAGTACAGTTCATCAAACAGGAAGTACAGTTGATTGCTCATTGCATTCTGTCTCTGTCTCGTTACCTGTAGTTCCCACATCTCACCTGGACATCACGGAGAGAGAAACGTGAGTCGTTTATTAAAACTCCATTCTTTATTCTTTTTATTCTTTTCACGTGTTCGTTAATTTATTGAAATATTTCTGTTTCCTGTTTCAGAGGCGAGACGGCGCTCCATAAAGCCGCCTCTTCCTGTCAGAGGAGCATCTGTCACTACCTGGTGGAGGGCGGGGCGTCGCTCATGAAGACTGACCTGCAGGTAAACCAGCACTCACCTGGAACAAGAGCTAAATGCTAACAGCTATGCTATCAGCAGTGTTGGCTAAATTACTTAAAAACTACAAACTGACTCATTATCGACATTGTAGCTGCTGAACAATGAGCTACAGCTAACTTAGCTAGCTACCGAGCTAGTCAACAATACAATCCCATGGCTAACATTAGCAAGCTAGCTAAGAACACACAACTTGGAAGTTGGGCTAAGCGCCTGCCTACACCTCCATCTCCTGCATCAAGCTAACTGATCCAAGCTAACTGATCCGAGCTAACAGATCCAAACTAACTGATCCAAGCTAACTGATCCGAGCTAACTGATCCAGCAAACAAGTGGAAGCTCCTGATGTCACAGTAACACGGCAATATTCACATCAGTAAATGTAAATACTGAATTACAAACTGTAATCCTGTACACAGTAAATTACTAAAATAAACTAATTACATTACTGAGTAACTGTGCATCACAACGCTAACATGCCCACAGCAACAATGCTAACATGCTAAAGCTAAGCAGGTATAATGTTTAACAAACTTAGTTTAGCACATTAGCATGCTAACATTTGCTAACTAGCTGTGAACACAGTGTGCAGCCGAGGCTGATGGGAAAGTTTAATTAAAATAACTTGTTTTTAAATGTAACAGTAACAGTCAGGTGGAGTTTAGTTTCCTGAATCTTTCCCGAATGTTGTATGTATGTTTCCTGTATGTTTTCTGGATGTTTTCTGAATGTTTTCTGGATGTTTTCTGGTCGTTTTCTGGACGTTTTCTGGATGTTTTCTGGATGTTTCTTGGATGTTTTCCTGATGTTTGTTTTCTGGATGTTTCCTGAATGTTTCCTGGACGTTTCTTTAATGTTCCCTGGATGTTTTCACAGTGTAAATCTAACGTTGTGACGTGTAAACATGCTGGTCACAGTTGAAATTTCAGAGCAGTGGCAGCTTCCTGTTGTCCGTGGCGTTCTCAGGCGCCGTGGCGGCCACCAGCCAGAGCCCCCCCCCCCGTAATGGACCTCCAGCAGTATTTGACCCACTTCTATAAAGTGATTAATGTTGTGTGTCATTGAGAAACGAAGCGCCGCGGGATCCCCGGCCTCGCGCCGACACACACAAAGGCTGAGCCTCTCGGTTGCCATGGTGAAGCCAGTGGTAACAGGAAGCAGCTCATAAACTGAGTTTTCTCCAGCGAATGAAAAGAGTTCATGTGTTTGTTAAAGTGAAGCGTGAGACGACGCTTCCATATCCCACACTATCATCACACACTTCATCATCACACACTTCAATATCCCACACTATCATCACACACTTCAATATCCCACACTATCATCGCACACTTCAATATCCCACACTATCATCACACACTTCATCATCACACACTTCATCACACACTTCAATATCCCACACTATCATCACACACTTCATCATCCCACACTATCATCCCACACTTCATCATCCCACACTATCATCACACACTTCGATATCCCACACTATCATCACACACTTCATCATCCCACACTTCATCATCCCACACTATCATCACGCACTTCATCATCCCACACTATCATCACACACTTCATCATCACACACTTCATCATCCCACACTATCATCACACACTTCATCATCACACACTTCATCATCCCACACTATCATCACACACTTCATCATCATCACACACTTCATCATCCCACACTATCATCCCACACTATCATCACACACTTCATCATCCCACACTATCATCACACACTTCATCATCACACACTTCATCATCACACACTTTATCATCCCACACTATCATCACACACTTCATCATCACACACTTCATCATCCCACACTATCATCACACACTTCATCATCACACACTTCATCATCCCACACTATCATCACACACTTCATCATCCCACACCATCATCACACACTTCATCATCCCACACTATCATCACACACTTCATCATCCCACACTTCATCATCCCACACTATCATCACACACTTCATCATCACACACTTCATCATCCCACACTATCATCACACACTTCATCATCCCACACTATCATCACCCACTTCATCATCACACACTTTATCATCCCACACTATCATCACACACTTCATCATCACACACTTCATCATCCCACACTATCATCACACACTTCATCATCCCACACTATCATCACACACTTCATCATCACACACTTCATCATCCCACACTATCATCACACACTTCATCATCCCACACTATCATCACACACTTCATCATCACACACTTTATCATCCCACACTATCATCACACACTTCATCATCCCACACTATCATCACACACTTCATCATCACACACTTTATCATCCCACACTATCATCACACACTTCATCATCCCACACTATCATCAGACACTTCATCATCACACACTTCATCATCCCACACTATCATCACACACTTCATCATCACACACTTTATCATCCCACACTATCATCACACACTTCATCATCCCACACTATCGTCAGACACTTCATCATCACACACTTTATCATCCCACACTATCATCACACACTTCATCATCCCACACTATCGTCAGACACTTCATCATCACACACTTTATCATCCCACACTATCACACACTTCATCATCCCACACTATCATCAGACACTTCATCATCACACACTTCATCATCGCACACTATCATCACACACTTCATCATCACACACTTCAGTATCCCACACTATCATCACACACTTCATCATCACACACTTCATCATCCCACACTATCATCACACACTTCAATATCCCACACTATCATCACACACTTCATCATCACACACTTTATCATCCCACACTATCATCACACACTTCATCATCACACACTTCATCATCCCACACTATCATCACACACTTCATCATCACACACTTTATCATCCCACACTATCATCACACACTTCATCATCCCACACTATCGTCAGACACTTCATCATCACACACTTTATCATCCCACACTATCGTCAGACACTTCATCATCACACACTTTATCATCCCACACTATCACACACTTCATCATCCCACACTATCATCACACACTTCATCATCACACACTTCATCATCCCACACTATCATCACACACTTCATCATCACACACTTCTCATCACTTCATCACCACTTCATCACACACACTTTATCATCCCACACTATCATCACACACTTCATCATCACACACTTCATCATCCCACACTATCATCACACACTCCAATATCACACACTTCATCATCACACACTTCATCATCACACACTATCATCACACACTTCATCATCACACACTTCATCATCCCACACTATCATCACACACTTCATCATCACACACTTCATCATCCCACACTATCATCACACACTCCAATATCACACACTTCATCATCACACACTTCATATCTGATTTATCATACATCGTCTGTTTACGTACTTTTACATTAAACATTTGAAGAAATGTTTCGGAAACATTTGAAATATTTCAGTAAAGAAAAATAAAAAATAAAATAAAGGATTTTGTCCACGTAAATAATAAATATAAAACTATATTAATATAATTATTAATATATGTTAATTATAATGACACAGTTTGTCGTCCACTATGTTTAAACGTTCTCTGTGTAACGTCTGTGTAACGTTCAGAAAACTCTTGTTAACAGCGACACCTTTGGCCGTTCAGTGAACTGCAGCCAGCTTCAGTGACAAACAGACTGACACATTTAGAATAATGTTACTATAACGTTAACGTAATGTTCGTGTTCTGGATCTGGATCAGTTCTGGATCAGTTCTGGATCGTGGTCTTCTATAAACTGGGTCTGGGTCTAACGTCCGCTCTGTGTTTCAGGGTGAGACGCCCAAACAGCGCGCTGAGAAGGCCAACGACCACGAGCTGGCTGAGTATCTGGAGAACCGCCAACATTACCAGATGATCCAGAGAGAAGACCAGGAGACGGCGGTCTGAGGTCCACCCTGTCCGTCCACAACCTCCGTCTGTCTCTAGGACTGTCATTTCATTTCTCCTCCACCCGTCCACAGACCGGGTCTACGGGCCGGGTCCACGGGCCGGGTCCACATGAGTTAGAGCTTGTTGTCTGCTGTAGATTTTCTTTGCTTTAATTTAGTGGCTTGGTTTGGACGTCCGTCTGTCCGTCTGTCCGTCCTCGCTCTGAAGGACACTAACGTGGATCAAACTGAAGACGCTCAGATCTCCAGACTGTGTTTGAATGCAGCTTTCATCAGCGCTCTGACCTCAGCGTGTCACATGACCGGCGTGCGTCCAGCAGCTGCTCGGAGCGAACACTGAGCGCTTTCATCATCTGCAGCTGAACTTTAGACGCTTCGGCCTGCTCGGGTAGGACGGCTGCACAAACGTTTCTTCAACGTTCTCGTGACGTTTGGATGTTTGTTTACTCACAAAGTGTTTGTTGACATATTTAACGTAGATCAATTAAACTATTTATGACTTACTGTAGATGATCACATGATCAAACACACTTTAGATATGTGTGACATCATCAGGACGCTTCGTGGTGACGCCCGTATATGGTCAGTGTTTGAATATTTAAACAGAAGCTGGAGCGAGATTCAAAGTCTGTATTAATGACATCATCAGTCAGGATGACATCATACTGTATATTAATAATGTTTGTTTGGTTTGATCAGAGATCTGCAATAAAAGCATGTCAGATACAACTTCCTGTGAGGACAGTCCACTTCCTGTGAGGACAGTCCACTTCCTGTGAGGACAAGTATACACATAAGTATACACATAAATATAAATATATACATATACATAAGTATACACATAAGTATAAATATATACATTTACATAAGTATACACATAAATATAAATATATACATTTACATAAGTATACACATAAATATAAATATATACATTTACATAAGTATACACATAAATATAAATATATACATATACATAAGTATACACATAAATATAAATATATACATTTACATAAGTATACACATAAATATAAATATATACATATACATAAGTATACACATAAATATAAATATATACATATACATAAGTATACACATAAATATAAATATATACATATACATAAGTATACACATAAATATATATATATATATAATAAGTTGTATATAGCTAGTGATGTAAAGACGTGTTCGGGTTCGTCACTCTGCTCTGTGGATTTCATCGTCTACACGTCATAATATCATTCAAAGATTCAGCCAATCAGAAGGAAGGGAAAACACTGAGAAAACATTAAGGAAACATTAAGGAAACATTAAGACAACATTGAGAAAACATTGAGAGAACACTGAGGAAACATTAAGGAAACATTGAGAGAACATTGAGAGAACATTGAGAGAACATTAATTAATTAAAACAGTTGGTGTCATGGCTCAGCTGTTCTCCACAGTCCATTTTAAAGAGACTGAATCAGCTCTGACTGTTTCTGTTTCATCATTTTAAAACCTCGGGTGGCCGTGGCTCAGTGGTAGAGTGGGTCGTCCAATAACCGGAAGGTTGGCGGTTCGATCGCTGCTCAAAAATTGGAAGGTGAACTGACAGCTGGTGGGGTGGCAGTCCATCTCCTTGCCACGGCCGAGGTGCCCTTGAGCACCGTACCCCCCAACATCTGCTCCCCGGGCGCTGTGAATTGATGCCCACCGCTCCAGTATATGTTATATATGTGTATATGGCATCTGTCACTATGTGTGTGTTCCTGTGCATGTGTGTTCCGACAGCTGGATGGGATAAATGCGGAGAAATAATTTCGTGTGTACAACATGATTAATAAAGTTTCAACTTAACTTAACTTTAAAAATCTGTGACATCATCACTGTCTGAAGTCTACTGGCTGAGCAGGAAGTCATGGGCGGGGCCAGTTCAGAAACACCAGGAAGTGAGAAAACCTTTTTGGTGTGTGCGCCCGGCGAGCGCTTCTCATTGGACTGAACAGGCGCCATCTGCCAACCCTGCATGTGGTCTCAGAGAGTCCATCAGAGTCCTGAAGGGGGACAGGAAGGTCCCCCCTCCCCTCCCCCGCTCACTGTTAACAATGGCCGCCATGCATGACTGAGCCATCAGAGCGCCACCAGAGTTTCATTCTTCAGCTTGTTTTTCAGCCCAGACTCTGACACAGGACTTTAGACCAGGTCCAGAACCAGGAGGGTCCAGGATCTTTGAGGGTCATCATAAAAGTCAGACTGAAACTTCTGAACAATAAATACAATCAAATAAAAACATGTTTGAAACAACAACACAGCATGACTGACGTGGAGGTGAAGAAGTACTCTGATATTTTACTGAAGTACCAAATACTCAAATACAATTAAGACTTAACATAACGTAACGTTAACAGAGCAGAGAGTGTACATATATATATAAACTGAGCTAACATTAGCTAACAGTGGCTAACAAACTGAGCTAACAGCAGCTACAGTTGTCAGCAGTTTACTTCACTGTCCATCAGGAAACTCTGTAAATCACAGAGTTGAGGTTAATGTTGGTTTTTGAACTTTGACCTCCGACTCAAACCTTCTCACTTCAACCTCTGAACGACAAACAGCGACCACAGTATGAGCAAATATTAGCTGACAGACACACCCAACATGTACACACACACACACACACACACACACACACACACACACACTTTATGTTAATGAGATGGGCTTGTTTTGTTCCTCAGGGTCTGGATTAAAGCTTGTGATGTCACCATGAGGCGTGTATGTGCGTGCGTGCGTGCGTGCGTGTGTGTGCGTGCGTGCGTGCGTGCGTGCGTGCGTGCGTGCGTGCGTGCGTGCGTGCGTGCGTGCGTGTGTGTGTGTGTGTGTGTGTGTGAGGGGATGTTGAGCAGCAGCTGAAGGCGGCGTCAGAAGGCAACAACTCTTCGGCTCGACTGGCTGCTCTCTGAGCTCGGCACGTAAGTTTTTATGATTTTATCACATTTGAACAAATCTGTGTTTCTTTAATTTAATAAATTTTTTTTTGTTTAGTTTAATAAAGATTTAAGATTAGAGCTGAGATGATCAGCTGATTCATCATTTAGTCGATCAGAAAATTCATGTGAAACTTTTAAAAATCATCGATTCATCGTCTGAATGTGATTTAAAATAATTCATGTTGAATATTTTGAAACTGATTCTTAACTGTCGGTCAGTTTGAATATTTCTCAGCTTCATTTCCTGTTTTATAAATCAATGAATCAATAAACTGATCAGCAGGTGAATTCATCAGAAAGTCTGCAGGAAACTTCAGAATGTTTCTGACTTTATTTTGAAAGGATTTTACGTCACACATTAAGTGTAAAAATCCAAATATTTTATTCTGAAAGAAAGTTTCAGTTTCCTTTTTTCATGTCTTCATTTTCAGATTTAATCATTTAATATTTTGTTTTATGTTTTTATGTTCAGTTTATTTCTGAAAACTGAGAAATGAGACATTTGTTCATGATTTGATTTTTTTTTGTTTGTTTTTTGTTTGTAATTTTCACATTTTTAATCTTTATAAATTGAAACATCGTGTTTCAGTTTCTTTTTATTTGAGATCAAAAAGGAGACCATCACCTCCTCGTTTCATCGTCACGACCGCACCTTCGCTGTCAGACACCTGAAACTGTCTGTCTGTCTGTCTGTCTGTCAGGTGTGAAGCATCTCTCGGTGTTTCCGGATGTTTCAGAGTGAACTCTGAGATTTCAGGAGGAAGTTCCTCTAAATGTTGTTCCTCGCTCTGAACCAAAGGGAGCATCCCATTTCTTTTCTTCACGCTAAGATTTCATTGTTTTCTTATGCAAATGAGTTTCTATTCAGGCTGGGGGGTGTTCAGCTCCTGAGACGTGGCATGGAGGCATGGTGTGTTGAGCTTTAGAGAAATGAAACCAGGCTAGAGGAGGCTTTGTTTTGGCCCAATGAATCAGTATTCTTTTGAGGGGGAATCTAAAGGGCTCTTTCAGACGCTGCTTGGCCTCCTCCTCCTCCTGCTCCTCCTCCTCCTCCTCCTCTTCTTCATTGATGGAGGACAGACTGGAGGCCTGCTGAGAGCCGGTTCTTTCCTCATAAAAGGCCTCAGGAGGAGGAGAGGAGCAGGATTTGCTCTGCCAGCTGACATGTGAAAGAGAAGCATTGCTTTAATGGAGGCCTGAAAGAGAGTCTGTCATCTCTACACACAATAACAACAGACACAGAGAGAGGGGCTTTATGGGTAATTGACTCTCCACGTTTCTGCAGCGAGCTGATGGACGCCACCATCAGAACGCTGCAGGAACGTTTTAATGTCGAGAAATCAACCAAAATGTGAACGTGAGAACAGGAGCGGCGTCTGAATACATTAGCCTACTTCTATAATCCCTGCTGTCGTACAATAGTCAGATTATTTGGCTTAACGTTCGGCTGAAAGGAGAGCAGATTTCATTTGGACTCAATTTGGACCATCTGGCTCTAAAATCCGGGTCGGATCACGTTACAGCCAAACATCATGGCAGCCGTCACGTCACACAACAACGCTGAAAAAACGTCCAGATAACTCAGATATAACCGTTAAAAACTGCAGAAGTCTTCACAAGATCGGAGTCTGAACATCGACGAGTTCACTGCTAACAGGCTGCTGTTTGTTTCCACCTCTAACATCACGATCTTTCGTGTTTTTGTCTCTGCAGAATGCGAAGTTTGTTCTCAGTGACGCTGCTGCTGCTCCTGGTCCTGACGCTCAGCGCCGAGGCCAGCAGAAGAGCCAAAGCTCACAAAGGTGAACGTGACAGTGGTTCTTGAAGGCATCACTTACTATTTATTCTATGACCAGATCCTCGTCTGAACGCTTCATCATTATCATTATTAACTCTTATTATTATTAACTCATTATTTCATGATGATAATTATTTTAAGATACTGACTCATTATTTGGAGATATGAAACTGACACTTTACTGTGCAGGTCACAAACAGTTCACAGACTTCACAGTGAAGGAGACGTCTTGTGTTAAAGTTCCTAAATGAAACATATTTACATGTTCTAGATTTTTACACGGAGGACGAGATGTTTAACGAGGTGGAAAAAAGACGTCAGACTGAAGTGTTCAAAGTATTTTTAGATTCTTTCTACAGGTTTATTTAGCCTGACACGAGCTCTCTGTTCCAACAGGCGGTAAACATGATATATCCAGACCAGCTTCAGAGTGCTCCACCGCAGAGACTCAGTACGGCAAATGTGTTCCTGAACACGGAGACTGTGGAGACGGTCTGAGAGAGGCAACCTGCAAAGACCACACCGACAAGATCCACTGCAAGATCCCCTGCAACTGGAAGAAGGACATCAGTAAGACAAACACCAACAAACACCGTCAAACACCAACACACACCATCAAACACCAACGAACACCGTCAAACACCAACACACACCAACAAACACCGTCAAACACCAACACACACCATCAAACACCAACGAACACCGTCAAACACCAACACACACCAACAAACACCGTCAAACACCAACACACACCAACAAACACCAACGAACACCGTCAAACACCAACACACACCAACAAACACCAACGAACACCGTCAAACACCAACACAAACCATCAAACACCAACGAACACCGTCAAACACCAACACACACCATCAAACACCAACGAACACCGTCAAACACCAACACACACCATCAAACACCAACGAACACCGTCAAACACCAACACACACCAACAAACACCGTCAAACACCAACACACACCAACAAACACCAACGAACACCGTCAAACACCAACACACACCAACAAACACCAACGAACACCGTCAAACATCAACACACACCATCAAACACCAACGAACACCGTCAAACACCAACACACACCATCAAACACCAACAAACACCAACAAACACCGTCAAACACCAACACACACCAACAAACACCAACGAACACCGTCAAACACCAACACACACCATCAAACAATCAAACACCAACAAACACCAACGAACACCGTCAAACACCAACACACACCATCAAACAATCAAACACCAACAAACACCAACGAACACCGTCAAACACCAACACACACCATCAAACACCAACAAACACCAACGAACACCATCAAACACCAACACACACCATCAAACAATCAAACACCAACAAACACCAACGAACACCATCAAACACCAACACACACCATCAAACACCAACAAACACCAACGAACACCGTCAAACACCAACACACACCAACACACACCATCAAACACCAACAAACACCAACGAACACCATCAAACACCAACACACACCATCAAACACCAACAAACACCAACGAACACCATCAAACACCAACACACACCATCAAACACCAACAAACACCAACGAACACCGTCAAACACCAACACACACCAACGAACACCGTCAAACACCAGCAAACACCAGCAAACACCAACAAACACCAACAAACACCAACGAACACCGTCAAACACCAACACACACCAACGAACACCGTCAAACACCGTCAAACACCAGCAAACACCGTCAAACACCAGCAAACACCAACGAACACCAACAAACACCAACAAACACCAGCAAACACCAACAAACACCAACGAACACCAGCAAACACCAACAAACACCAACAAACACCGTCAAACACTGTCTAACACCGTGTGACGGTGTGCGACACGTCAGTAACCCGTCAGCGTACTGAAGCTTTGTATTTTCCCTTCAGGTGACTGTAAGTATAAGTTCGGCCCGTGGGGATCCTGCGACGCCACCACCAACACCAAGAGCCGATCAGGAACGCTGAAGCGAGCGCTGTTCAACGCCGATTGTCAAACCACCGTCAAGGTGTCCAAACCTTGTTCCCCCAAAGTGAAGAAGACCAGAGGTGAGACCTGAAGTACTCAAGTAAGAATACTCAAACCACAGTGTGTTTGTCTTTGTGCTGATTGGATGAACATGTTTAATTTGAGTGATATGACTCATGCACCTCTGAGATCTTATGCTAAGCTAACAGGGCTATAATCAATGTCTCTCAGCTCATTGTTTTGGTTTCATGGCTCTCACAGTGATCGTACATTAGTTTATTTCTGCTGCCCCATGTGGGTAAAATCAGTTACTGCAGGTTTAAACAGCTGCTGTCCTTTACAGATATTTTTAAAGTTTCTTTCTTTGAAAGTTTCTGTTGATTCAGTTATTCAGAAAGAAAAAATCACAAACAAACTCAGCAGGATGAATATTAGACGTTACAAAATCACAAAGAAAAATCTCCTGCATGACGAGTTCATATTTCAGTTTCATCCAGTGTCAAGGATTTAGAGCCATCTAGTGGTGAAGCTGCAGCTAAATAAATAAATAAAGCAGTCGCCTGGAAACACACGAAAAACATGAAAAACCAAAATATAGATCCAAAGTTTAGTTTGTCTGCTCTGGGCTCCTGTAGAAACATCATGGTGACTGTCTGTAGATATAACGTCTCATTCTGAGGTCACAACAACATAACGAGTTATAAATCTGACACAGCAGACCTTTAAAAGAACCTGTCAGACTGGATTCAGGTAAAAATAAAAACACTTCTTCCTCGTTTTTATTTTCACTGTAAATATGAAATTTTTCATCTTTTGTAACATTAAAAAAAAGATTTAAAATCATGATCAGATAAAGTTCAGAGATCTCGGAGCGACTCATCGTGACGTCATCGATGAACTCTGGTTTTTCTTCTTCAGGGGACAAAAAGTCGAACTGAAGGACGGGCGCGATGACGTGAAGACGTGAAGACAGACGGCGGGATTGGTTCGTTGTCCTCCAGCTGAACAATCGTCTTCATCAAACACACAAACAAACCGAGAGACTCCTCCAAACACACCAACCACCTTTGATTTCACTTTTCTTCTTGTTTGACTGTGTTTAAATGTGTGGAAAGCTCCTGATAGATAATAATGAATAATTCTGTCCTCATAGCTCATAGTTTGTATTAACAGTGAAGATAGATTAAGTTAAATTAACCAAACGAGACGTTGTGATTGGCTCTCGATGGTCCGGACGTCGCTCTGTTTTTAGAATCTCTTTGAAATTTGTACAAAATTAGAAACTTGCATGAATCTGTGATGACGAAATCTATAAAATCTATTTTTTGAACTGTAGATTATCGACGCTGCAAGATGAGACTGTATAAATGAACAAATGAAACACTGTACATTGTTCTGGTGATGTCTGCTCTGTTCATTCACGTTAGCAAACATGCTAACACATGCACAACCAGCTGATCATAAACCACATGTACAGTTAACGTGTTTACATGTATGTTAGCCTGCTTCTAGCATGCTAGCTTTTAGCCTGACAGCATCTCTCCAGGTCTATTTTCAAGGTAAGAAAACAGGTAAGTAAAAAAAAACTAGCTAAGCTAACAATAATAGCTAACATTAGTTAGTGTTAGTTAACAAGCTAACGAGCTAAGCTTAGACGAAATCCAGACCATTCAGAAAAAGTGAAGTCTATTTAACGTTAGCTTCACGTTAGCATTCATCTGTGGACAGACTCTGTTGGCTTACGTGACGGATGAACACATTAACTTTGATGAGCGTGTGAGTTAAACATGAACATGTTAAATATATTTTATAATATTACAATTACAGGAAACGATATATGACACATTAGCATGTATGCATTAGCATGATTCCAGGCTAACCTGAGGAGGTAACTAAAGCTAGCATCGCGTAAAGTGACCAAACTCCACATAAACATAAAACTCGTCCACGACGAGCCTCCAGCCGCTGCCGCCACTGGCCTCAGCACCGCTTCCTGCCGCGGCAGCGCAGCAGGCTGCAGAAGGTCTTCCTGAAGGTGACGTTGCACAAGGCGTAGCAGCCCGGGTTGATGGCGCTGTTGATGTAACAGAGCCAGTACCCGGTGGTCCACAGGACGCCGGGGACGCACACGTGACAGAAGGCGGCGACCACCGACAAAATGTTGTACGGCGTCCAGGTGACGATGAAGGCCAGCAGGATGGCGAGGATGGTCTTGGTGACCCTCCTCTCCCTCGCCACCACTCGGCGCCGCCGTCTCTCCTGAGACTTGAAGCTGGGACAGGAGGAGAACGCCGCTGAGGCGGTGCGGTGTAGGTCGGTGTTGGATGAAGATTCGTTTTCGATCTTGTTGTAGTCGTCATCGTCTTTGGCGTGGCGTGCAGCGGTTCGAGTGTGACACTGCTGAGGAGACGGACAGATGTCTGATGGCTCCGAGGTGTCGGCAGGACTTCTGGACGCCTTCCGGTTCGCTCTGGTCTTCGGCGTGCTGGACTCTGATTGGTTCAGAGACAGGTCGGAGCCCGGGTCACTGGACACCCATCGCTGTTTCAAGAGGAAGTCTTTGATGGACAGACTGGACGTCCTGAGCGTGCCGCACTCTGACTGGAGCGCGCTCAGACGGCTGCGGCTGGCGGCGGACAGGTGGCCGTACAGGGCGATCATGACGAGTGCCGGCAGGTAAAAGGAAGGAAGTGTGGTCGCCAAAGTGACGGCGGGGCTGGCAAGCAGCTGAGTGTAACACTTCCCGTCAGGGACGACACGTCTGCCGCCGTCCGTCTGCCAGCAGAGGATGGCGGGGACCCAGATGATGAAGGACAGCAGCCAGGCGGCGCCGATCATCAGACCGGCCATCCTGCCGGTCCGCCGAGCCGGGTAGCTGAACGGCCACGTCATGCAGAGGTACCGGTCCAAACTGATGATCAGCAGGTTCATGACGGAGGCGTTGCTCACCACGTGGTCCACGACCAGCCACATGTCGCAGACGGCGGCGCCCAGCGGCCAGCGGCCCCGCAGCAGGTACAGTGCGTACATGTTCATGGACACCAGGCCGACGATCAGGTCGGCCACCGCCAGGCTCAACAGGAAGTAGTTGTTGACGGTCCGCAGGTGACGGTTCACCTTTACGGATACGATCACCAACACGTTGCCCAGGACGGTGACGGTGCTCAGGGAGGTAGTTACCATGGCGATGAGGATCAGCTGAGCCTTGCCGTACGGACACGTCGTGATTGGAGGCTGACAGGAGGCATTGACGCAGGGGCGGAGCCAGGCGGAGCCGTTGAAGTCGGGCTCGGGTCCCATGTTAGCTGAAAAAGACGGACACGTTATAAAAACGTGATGATGTGGGAAGTAATGTAATCAGAAGAAATACTCGAGTACAGCCGAACACAGTGAGATTACACTTATATGATTCATCGTCAGTTTGATTGATTTATTTTGTTTTCTTCAGATTTTTCCTTTAAATATAATAAAAATATTAAATATAAACTCGACTGTCGACTTCATTTATTCATATTTATTATTAATGATAAAGTCAGTAAAAACTAAAACATGTTGAAATATTATCAGACTCAGTGTTCAAATATTAAACATGATTCATCCTGATAATTAATCCATAATTAAGATCATTAATAACAAATAATTCATTCAGAATTCTTTAAATATTAAGAAAGAACATTTTAATCCACTTTACCTCCTGATCCCAGAACAGTTAATGTGTGTCCACTTAATGTTGGACCTCCTAGTCTCAGACCTCCTCGTCAGACCTCCTGGTCTCAGACTGCTGGTGTTGGACCTCCTGGTCTCAGACTGCTGGCTCACATCACCTCCTCTCTGCGTCTCCTCCGCCCGTCAGCAGCAGCTTCAGTTTATAAGTGGAGGTGGAGGATTCCCCTCTTGTTCTCATTAACAGACGCTCCGCCCGTCTCCACCACGTCATGCAGCATCAGCTGACCTCAGATCCGCCTCCTGTGAGCTGACACTCTGTTTACAGTCACGTTAAACTACAAACACTGGGAACCACACATGCAGACACCATCTGTTAGAGACAGAGCGGTCTGAACCAGAACTCTCAGATTTGGTTTCTTCTGTTCTTATTAAAACAGATTTTATGAACTCGTGTTTGTTTAAAGAAACTGAAGCTGTCAGAGAAATGAAGTACTCGAGTAAACGTACTTCTTTACTTTGCAGCTCTCTGATCAGGTTTGGACCAGGACCAGGACCAGGACCAGGACCAGTCTGGTCTGGTTTGTGTTCTCAGTGGCGTCGTTGGTCTTCGTGGATGAAGGAGCTCTGAAGTGTTTGGACGTGTCGTCATCGAGCAACATAAATAAAACATAAATGTAACGTTCAGCAGACGTGTTGGACAAAATAATGGAAACAGCTCGTGGAGACAAAGTCTGTCAAAGTATCCGAGTATTATTATCAGAGTGAAGTTAAAATAGTTAGAGTACTTTAAAGTATTGAAGTATTATTATTATTATTATATATACTTATCATTGTTTAGCTAGAGTACTGCAGTACTTTGTTCAAGTTACAGTCACGTTTGTCTTCTGATACTATGTATGACTATATCACTGGCTCTCAAACGGTGGTCTGTGGACTGCTGATGGCACGCAGACATAAACACAGGTCTGATTTTGATGTTTGAACCATCGCCATGGAGACCTTTCTGACTGATCTATGACATCATCATGTCTGTCTGATCTTTGTGATGACATCACATAAACATGGAGGATCTTCACGTCACGATCGAAGTTTCGACACAGGAAGTGATTTTCTTTTTGAATATTTGTTGAACTTTACAGATTTAGTGACATCTAGTGGTGACAAGTGAACAGCCCTCACCTCAGTTTGTCCCTTCAGAGCTGCTGTAGCCTCCATGACAGAGGAGCTGCTGCCTCATCCTCAGGTCACAAACATTTAAATTAATTATTTAATCACCTGACAGTGATGACATCACACACGTGTCATGGCTCAGCTGATCAATAATGGTCGACACGTCCTGACAGAAAAACTCAAAGTTTTTAATGACATCACGTCTAAAAGTCGAAGCTGTACAGACGCAGCAGGTCAGCTGACACAGGTACCTTTCACTGACCAGGTGCATTATGGGAGGCGCTCATCATTCACAGGAGAGGGAGGGGGCGGGGACACACACATGACCCCGCCCCCTCCGAACAAACACACACACACACACAAAAATACAGACACGAGATCAGCCAATCAGACGCTTTCAAATGTTCATGATCAAGTAAAGTCAGTCTGTCAACTGACAGGTCGCCGTGGAAACGAGGACCACCTGCAGAGTACAAGGATAAAAAGAAACAGGCTCCGCCCCCTCCGTCTTCATAGGTCCGTTAAAGCCCCGCCCATCCTGTAGCCCCGCCCACTGCATCACATACAACTTACAGTACAGGGGTGTGTGTGTGTGTGTGTGTGCGTGTGTGAATATAAATGAAGCAGCAGAGCAACCACCAAAGAAACAAAAAAAAGTAAAATAAAATAAAATAAAATAAAATAAAGTAGCACTTGATCAAAAAATTCAAGTTTTTTTCTTAAGAGGGGGAGGAGAGAGGAGGGGGCGGGGCCCAGTGTGAACACACCAATCAGACTGCTCCACCACAGGAAGCCGACTGTAAAGCTGCGTCAGGTGAGAACAGTAACCTTCAGGTAACCATCAGGTAACCATCAGGTAACCTTTAAAGTTCGTCTTCACGTTCAAAGTAAGTTGTCTTGAAACAGGAAGTGATGTCACGGCTCTGACAGGTAAATATTGATTGCAGTGATCAGAACTCTGACATCATCACAGAGCAGCGTTTCTATTGGCCGATCTTGTTCATGATTTAACTAAAGGACCAGGACCAGAACCAGGACCAGACTCGTTCTGGTCTTCATGATCGTCGATGATTCTCAAACTGTTTCCTGTTCAGACTTTTATTTTGAAAATTCACTGATTCTGTTTGTTTATGACTTCCTGTCAGCTGTGCGTCATGTTAGCGTTCTTAATAGCATGTTAGCGTTAGCATGACGTTAGCCACAGAACCAGGACTTCCTGTGGTGGACACACACACATACACACGCACACACACACGCACACACAGTGCAACATGGTTGGTGATGTCAGAGGGTGGGGGTGGAGCAGGACATTATGGCCCCGCCCCCTTGGTGAGCTAAAGTTCAGTTGTCTGTGATTGGACAGTACCCGCGGAGTCCCGCCTCCTCTCTGTCGTCATGGTAACACAGTACACACAGACACATAGTGCTGAATTCACTGAAACACTTCAATCACACGATTCACATCAAAGTTCACATCACATGGCACCGGCGCCGCGACGAGCCGCACGGCGAGGCGGGTCAGGGCGAGGCGGTTCAGGGCGGGGCAGGTCAGGGCGAGGCGGGTCAGGGCGGGGCAGGTCAGGGCCTGGTACCACGCCCCCCCTCCACCCCCCCTCATGGCACTGTGATGCCTCCGTTCAGGTCGAAGCCCTTTCTGACGAGGAATGATGGCGGCTTAGCTTCAGTCCGAGTTAAGTGCAGAGGAAGTGCACGCCAACGCCGCCGCCGCTTCAGGATGGGGTGGGGGGGTGGCGGGGGTTCTCGTGTCCCTTCGTTTCCAGGTGGGAGACCCCATGCGAGTCAAAGCAGCACCCATTCTGTGAGTTAAGGCTTCGAGGAGCGCCCTCTGCTGGACCCGGCAACTGCCGACGCTCGGCTTCTCTTGGCCAATAGGAGAACTACCTGCTGTACGGGTTGCCGGGGTAACTGTTAGGGGGTGCGACCCCGCCACCACCACCAGGGAGGGGGAGGGGGCTGTGAGAGGAGGAGGAGGAGGAGGAGGAGGAGGAGGAGGAGGAGGAGGAGGAGGAGGAGGAGGAGGGGGAAGACAACAGCAGGGAGGAAGAGGAGGGGCCCGGCAGGGAGTCCTCGTCTGTCCGACCCCCGTCAAACACGTCGTCCATGTCCAGAGACAGGCCCGAGGGCGGTGGGCCCGACAGAACCGGGGGGCCCCACACGGGAGCGAGCGGTTCAGCCGGGCTGGAAGCCTGGGGAGGGGCGTAGGTCTGAGGCCCTGAGGTGGAGGGGGTGGCCCCAGTGCCAGTGGTCCCGGTCGGGTCGGCCGCGGGCCTGGAGGCACCCGTCTGGGAGCCGCGGTGGATGCGGTGACTGACGATGATGTTGTTCCCGAAGCCGCCCATGGACGCCATGGTGGTGCTCTGCTCCCGCTGCACAACCGCCGTCATCCCGCCCTCCGCAATGAGCCGGCGGATCCGAGCCAGAGCGTCCTCGCCAGAACCGAACTCTGCCGACTCTGCTGGACCGAGACAACACGGACACGTCAGAGGCTGTTTCCTGTTTGAAACCTTTTAGAACTACAGTTCCCATGATGCTTTGGAGAATATAAACAGGAAGTATAATGTCACAGTGAGTTAGCTGGTTTAGCAGTTAGCTGGTTTAGCAGTTAGCTGGTTTAGCAGTTAGCAGCTGGTTTAGCAGTTAGCTGGTTTAGCTGTTAGCTGTTAGCAACTGGTTTAGCAGTTAGCTGGTTTAGCAGTTAGCTGGTTTAGCTGTTAGCTGTTAGCAACTGGTTTAGCAGTTAGCTGGTTTAGCTGTTAGCAGTTATCTTACACCTCTCTGCAGACACAGATTAGCCCCGCCTCTTCCTGTTCCTGTCTCTGACCTGTCACTAACATCACTCAGAGTTCAGAGGTGTTAAAGTGGACCGGTACCGGTGCTCGCTGTGGACGTGTTGGGCTCGGCTGCAGCGTCACCCTGCACACCGTCCTGAGCTCTGCTGGTCTGAGACGTCTCGGGCGGTCCTGGAGCCGACCCACTCGTGGACGGAGTCTCAGGAGGGACATCTGAGGAGAGACAGAGACCGTGATGAACCTCAACAACAAGCCGACCAATCATGATTCATTACTGCAGGAAACGATGATCAGCTGACTGTGTAACGAAGGATCTGATTGGTCAGTACTCGGTGCTGGCTGCGACACGCCGGGCTCTGATAGGTCCCGCTCCGTTTGGGTCTCTGCGTTCTGCAGCTGGATGATTGGCGTCTGAGTTCCCTGTGATGTCACTGAAGGGGCGGGGTGTCGCGGCTGAAGACCAATCGCGTTCATCAAACCCATGTCTCGGTCCAGTCTCCATCCGGAGCGGTTCGGCCTGAAACACAAACACACCTGTCACCTTCGCGTCCAATAAAACGCTGCCAGAGTGGAGAGCTTCCTGTTTGAGTCTCACCCTGGTCTGTCAGAACTTCGGGTCCGGCTGGTTCCGCTGTTGTTGACGGAGAATAAAGGTTCACTGCTTGACTCTGCAGGGCTCTCACCGTCACTCCGATAGAACCTGCGCACACACACACACACACACACACACACACACACACACACACACACACACTCGTTAACTTCATTAATTGAGGAAGTCCTCGGAGCAGAGGAGGATTTCTTCGTGGAATCGTTGAGACAAAAACCTTGTTAAGCTCTAATTGACCTCCTCCAATTAACAACCTTCCTGTTCACAGTGACCATTAAGATAATGTCATCAGTCCACATCGGTCCACATGAGTCCAGGTCAGAACCCACAACAGACCAGCTGGAGTCCAACCAGCACAGAGACACGGCGAAACTTCTTACAGAACCAGCAGAACCGCCCAGCCCGGCCCGATCTTTAATTCTCTGAGTTTGGACTGAGTTCATGTTTCAGTCGTTCTGTGACATCATCAATCAGCTGTTAAAGCACAGAACCAATCAGACGATCGATGAATCGATGATGTTTGAATGTTTTTTTCTCTCAGGAACTGTTAACGATGTTTTTCTCATTAAACTCATTAAAGCTGAAAACTACAACTCATCATCATCATCACCATGACAACCACCATCATCATCATCAGTGATAAAAATAACTCAGACATGGAGGCGTTCACGTGTTCTCTGAGCGTTCTCAGGTTAACTCTTTGTGGGACTCAGATTAAATCCACTATCGGACCCAAAACTGAACTAAACCCAGTGACTCATGGTTCTGGTCTCGACTCTGCGGTGCTGGTTTCCAGGAGACTCACACGGGCCGGCAGATCACCAGGTCCCCCTTGTTGGTTCCGTAAGCCAGGCCCATCCCCGGATCAGGGAGCCAGCGGGCAGAGTTGATGCTGACGTGGCGGCGCTGGTCCGGAGCCATCGGGTAGACCACGTTAAAGACCATCTGAAACAGAACCAACAGGATGATGGTGAGCGTTTCCACGGCAACGACCCCAGAGAGTCAGTGTGATGTCACACAGTGACCATGTGATCACTCATGAATTATTCATGAGCTCATCTTTGATTTTGTGTCGTCTGGAGCTGAAAAACTGAACCATGATGTTTATTGATTGATTGATTCAGTTGGTCGATTTATTGAAACAGATTTTATTTTGTCTGGAAACTTTGTGATGATTTCTGACTGGATGTTTCCATCTGAGGAATAAAAACTGTATTAATTACTTAATGAGTTTTCAGAGCTCATTAAATGTGTTCAAACTGCTGTGTCATGTTCTGTTGGTCGTCTCACTCTGATGGACGTCTCTCCTCCGTGAGGCTGCTGCAGACGGAAGACTTGCGCCACCATGTGGTCGGTGGTGGGATGCAGCAGGATCCTGCGAGAGGCCAGGCCGACCATGACGTAGCAGCCCATCGGAGACAAGCTGACGGAGATCGCATTCGGACCTACGACGGACAAAAAGAATTTATGAATGAGACAAAGATCCAACAAAGAGTTTCTGTGACTCAGGACACATTTGGATCAGGTTTGTTTGGTTCTGGTGTGTTTGGATCATGTGTGTTTGGTTCTGGTGTGTTTGGTTCTGGTGTGTTTGGATCATGTGTGTTTGGTTCTGGTGTGTTTGGATCATGTGTGTTTGGTTCTGGTGTGTTTGGTTCTGGTGTGTTTGGATCAGGTGTGTTTGGTTCTGGTGTGTTTGGTTCTGGTGTGTTTGGATCATGTGTGTTTGGTTCTGGTGTGTTTGGATCATGTGTGTTTGGTTCTGGTGTGTTTGGTTCTGGTGTGTTTGGATCATGTGTGTTTTGATCATGTGTGTTTTGATCTGGTGTGTTTGGATCATGTGTGTTTGGATCATGTGTGTTTGGTTCTGGTGTGTTTGGATCATGTGTGTTTGGTTCTGGTGTGTTTTGATCATGTGTGTTTGGATCATGTGTGTTTGGATCATGTGTGTTTGGTTCTGGTGTGTTTGGATCATGTGTGTTTGGATCATGTGTGTTTGGTTCTGGTGTGTTTGGATCATGTGTGTTTGGTTCTGGTGTGTTTGGATCATGTGTGTTTGGATCATGTGTGTTTGGTTCTGGTGTGTTTGGATCATGTGTGTTTGGTTCTGGTGTGTTTGGATCATGTGTGTTTGGTTCTGGTGTGTTTGGATCAGTGATCCACGGTGTGCCGTGTACCGAATCTCTTGGTGTACAGCATCTCTCCCAGGTTGTGCGGGGCGAGCGAGTAGATGGCGAGGATGCCTTCGTCAGGAAAACCCCGCTGACTGCTGGGAATGAAGACCGCCAACAGCTGACCGTCAGCAGAGATGTCACAGCTCGCATCATTGTAGATCTTACAGTTTGGCACCAGGACGTTCACGGAGGCTAGACGGAGGGACAGACGGAGAGAGACAGAGAGACAGACAGACAGACAGACAGACAGAGAGAGAGAGAGAGAGAGGAGGGATGTTAAAATCATGTCACGAGGTCATTATCAGTGAGTGTTTGTTTAATATGAAGCTACAGCAGCAGCTAGTTAGCTTAGCAGGGGTCGACAATATAAATGGCCCGGTGGCCCGGACGTACTTTTAAAACCGTCTGGGCCACCAGAACGCTCCAAGCACTGGCCCGGTGGGGCCAGTGAAAAATATGCCTTGAAAAATTGTCTAATGTCTAATTTCACATGAAATCCCTGTGGTACTGTGTTCTGCAATGACTTCTGTGAAATTGTCTCGGTTATTACCGCTAACACATAGTGTTACGTGATCCCAATCAAAGACAGCCAGCGCTGTGCTCTCCCTGGGACGTAAACACACCACCTGCACAGCCCGCTCTTTCCCGCGTAACGCGTACCGCTCGCTCACTGCTGCTGACTGCTGACACGGAGTTTCTGTTCCCGACATCAGTAATGTTTCTAAAACCCCCAGTACCCGGCCAAACGCCAGGCAAAAAACAAAAAGAAAAGAAAGGCACCAGAGGAGTTGAGAGAGAGTGACAGGAATTATGAAAAGAAAAGGGCAAGAAAGTTCCAGCCTCAGTGGCGAGACCGCTGGAATTGGCTGGGATATGACGAGGAAAAGAATGAGGTATATTGCGAACTATGCAGGGCAATGCCCACCTTTGCAGACAAGTAAGTTAGAGAAAAGTTGAAGTGTTTGAACAGAAGCGTATGATAACGCATTGCTGTGTAACTACGGAGGCTTGAAAACGCAGATCTGCAAGCACACGTGTCCCATTTGTGACACACTGTAGATCGGCGTTTGAATTATTATTATTATATTATTATTATTATTAATAACTTGGAATTATTATGATACAATTATTTTAATAATCTAATGACAAACACTTGCTTTATAGAAATTAAAGTAGCTACTTTTTTATATTTATGATGAATACAGGCAGGAGATGTTAGATATGTTCAATTCCTGGGCCAGTGGTTACAATGGTGGGGCCAGTGATCTTCAAAAGCCTTATTGTCTACCCCTGCTTAGCTTAGCATAAAGACTGCAAACAGAAGGAAACAGCTAGCCTAGCTCTAACTAAAACAAAACAAGCTCCAGACGAACCTTTGGAGCTGTAAAGTTTGTTACAGGTCAGGAAGTCTTTGTTTATTTATTCAGACAGTAATGAAGAAAATGATGAATGGAAACTATTTAGTTCATTAAACTCAATTAATCAGACGTCACATGACGACTGCAGCAGGATAAACGTGTTTTTAACTCCGTCACACATGTGACTCGTTAACGTGTTGTACCGTTGCTGATCTCGGGCAGGTCAAACTTGGTGAAGTCCCACCACTGCAGGCGGTAGGTGGTGTTGGCGATGTTGCTGGCGACCGCAGACTGACCGTCCCCGATGGACGCACCTGGGAAGACGGACAGGAAGCAGTCAGTGATGAACACCTTCAAACAAAGGTGTGTGTGTGTGTGTGTGTGTGTGTTTACCAGCGAGTACTCTGTTGACAGAGGAGTGTGTAGCCAGGCCGGGCTGCCCTCTTTCATGGAAGATCCCAGCATAGGGCAGATACTCCGGGAGGAGGAACCGTCTGCAGAACCAAGCAGAAAAAGATAAGACCATCACAGAATCACTGATCAACCTCCAGGTGTTGATCAACCTCCAGGTGTTGATCCGTGTGGACTCACCGTGGAACGAAGCGACCCAGCGAAGGCGCAGACATCCGGGCGTTACGTGGTGTCCTGTGCCGAGCTCGGTCTCCGTTATCACTGAAAGACACAAACACAACGTCACAACTACAGCAACACATGGCAACAGGCAGCAACACGCAACCACACATAGCAATGCACAGCAACACAACAACACGCAGCAACACACAGCAACACAACAACACGCAGCAACACACAGCAACACAACAACACGCAGCAACACATAGTACAGTCATCACGTCAGTGAAACTTACTCGAGCTCCTCAAAGTCCACGTCGCTGTTGTCCATGGAGTTGGACGGGTTGCTGGCCGGGCTGTCGGATGAAGACGACATGGCCCGGAGGCGGTTCTGCTGGTAGCGGAGAGAGCGCTGACGGATGCTGTCCCGCCTCGACAGATACTGGATCATCCTCTGGGCGTAGTAAGCAGCTGGAGACAGTCTGCACAGGACAGAGGACAGAACAAGGTCGTACTAACGAGGTGGACGTTAACGAGACGGCATCGCTAATGAACTGCTGAGTGTGTGCAGTTATTTAACTAGGAACATGGTGGTAAATGAAGCGTTTACCTGGCGGGGTCGGGGTAAATGAAGTGTTTACATGGCGGGGTCGGGGTAAATGAAGAGTTTAACTGGCGGGGTCGAGGTCAATGAAGCGTTTCCCTGGCAGGGTCGGGGTAAATGAAGCGTTTCCCTTGCGGGGTTGGGGTAAATGAAGCGTTTACATGGCAGGGTCGGGGTAAATGAAGAGTTTACCTGGCGGGGTCGGGGTAAATGAGGCGTTTCCCTTGCGGGGTCGGGGTAAATGAAGCATTTACATGGCGGGGTCGGGGTAAATGAAGCCTTTACCTGATGGGGTTGAGGTAAATGAAGTGTTTACATGGCGGGGTCGGGGTAAATGAAGAGTTTCCCTTGCGGGGTCGGGGTAAATGAGGTGTTTCCCTTGCGGGGTCGGGGTAAATGAAGCGTTTACATGGCGGGGTCGGGGTAAATGAAGAGTTTACATGGCGGGGTCGGGGTAAATGAGGCGTTTCCCTTGCGGGGTCGGGGTAAATGAAGCGTTTACATGGCGGGGTCGGGGTAAATGAAGAGTTTACCTGGTGGGGTCGGGGTAAATGAGGCGTTTCCCTTGCGGGGTCGGGGTAAATGAAGCCTTTACCTGATGGGTTTGGGGTAAATGAAGTGTTTACATGGCGGCGTCGGGGTAAATGAAGAGTTTAACTGGCGGGGTCGAGGTAAATGAAGCGTTTCCCTGGCGGGGTCGGGGTAAATGAAGCCTTTACCTGATGGGGTTGGGGTAAATGAAGTGTTTACATGGCGGGGTCGGGGTAAATGAAGATTTTACCTGGCCGGGTCGGGGTAAATGAGGCGTTTCCCTTGCAGGGTCGGGGTAAATGAAGCGTTTACATGGCGGGGTCGGGGTAAATGAAGAGTTTACCTGGCGGGGTCGGGGTAAATGAGGCGTTTCCCTTGCAGCGTCGGGGTAAATGAGGCGTTTCCCCTTGCGGGGTCGGGGTAAATGAAGCCTTTACCTGATGGGGTCGGGGTAAATTAAGTGTTTACATGGCGTGGTCGGGGTCAATGAAGCCTTTACCTGATGGGTCGGGGTAAATGAAGCCTTTACCTGATGGGGTCGGGGTAAATGAAGCCTTTACCTGATGGGGTCGGGGTAAATGAAGCCTTTACCTGATGGGGTCGGGGTAAATGAAGCGTTTCCCTTGCGGGGTCAGGGTAAATGAAGCGTTTCCCTTGCGGGGTCAGGGTAAATGAAGCCTTTTACCTGATGGGGTCAGGGTAAATGAAGACTTTACCTGATGGGTCAGGGTAAATGAAGACTTTACCTGATGGGGTCAGGGTAAATGAAGACTTTACCTGATGGGGTCAGGGTAAATGAAGCCTTTACCTGATGGGGTCAGGGTAAATGAAGCCTTTACCTGATGGGGTCAGGGTAAATGAAGCGTTTCCCTTGCGTGGTCAGGGTAAATGAAGCCTTTACCTGATGGGGTCAGGGTAAATGAAGCCTTTACCTGATGGGGTCAGGGTAAATGAAGACTTTACCTGATGGGGTCAGGGTAAATGAAGACTTTACCTGATGGGGTCGGGGTAAATGAAGCCTTTACCTGATGGGGTCAGGGTAAATGAAGCGTTTCCCTTGCGGGGTCAAGGTAAATGAAGCGTTTCCCTTGCGGGGTCGGGGTAAATGAAGCCTTTACCTGATAGGGTCAGGGTAAATGAAGCCTTTACCTGATGGGGTCAGGGTAAATGAAGCCTTTACCTGATGGGGTCGGGGTAAATGAAGCGTTTACCTGGCGGGGTCGGGGTAAATGGGGTGGTCTCTTGATCCTGACATGTCATAGCGGGACAGTGATAGCAGAGATGATTCCAGCAGTCGTCTGTGTGAAATAAAGAACAGACGGATGATGTTAATTACTGACGAAGTGATTTGTAAATGTTGATCATTGTTGTCAGCCTGTCAACTGCTCGTACCTCCTCAGGGAGTCCTCATCTGGGGGGTCAACAGGCATTTCTTGGCTTAAGGCCTCCGGCGGCTCTGCCGACCTGCCGGCAGCAGCCTGCCGGTACACCCTCTCCCACTGTGCCGTGTCCTGGTTGTACACCAGGCCCACTGTCTGCTCTCCGGGCTGGCTGGGCGTCTGTGCTATCGGGAAGGCCACTGTTCCTGCTCCTCCACCTCCGGGGGGAGGCGGCTGCTCGCTGGGCTCCGGAGGCGCCCTCCTCTCCTGGGGTTGGGCTTCAAGTGTCCTCCGGCCCTCCTCGGGCTGCCACGGGGAGGAAGACGAAGGAGGGAAGGAAGTGGATGAAGAGGAGGGCTCCAGAGTGGAGGCGGAGGTGGAGGAGGCCTGGTTGGTGCGCTCCCAGCGCTGAGAGTCATGGTTGAAGGTCAGCAGGTTGTGGCAAGCCCGGCAGCGGTTCAGGTGTCCTCGGGAGGCGGGCGGAGGAACGTTGTTCTCCAGGCTGTGGGAGGTGGGAGGAGGCGGGAGAGGAGGCTGGTAGTGGATGATGGTGGGGGAGGAGGTGGAGGAAGATGAGGACGGCCCGGGTCTTTCTGGGTCCATGTTATTATTCAGCAGCTCCTGGCTCTGCTCCTGACCTCCGTCCACCATGCCGCCCCCTAAAGGCGGCTCCAGGTCCTGCATGCGGTCGAACTCCATGAAGTAGCGGCTCAGGTTGCACTGCAGCACGTTACGGAAGGACGCCGTGTTGCTGCGAGCGCCGTCCCAGAACGGGTGATGGCCACTGCTCGTGCCGGCGCCATCTCGGGCTCCCAGCTCGCCCTGCTGGGGGAAGCCCCGCCCTTCAGAGGCGGAGGTATAAACGGGGGACTGAGAGGAGCCGTCCTGCTGTCGCAGCACTGACAGCAGGCTGATGGAGGAAGAGGAGGTTCTGGGAGGCAGCATGCCCGGACCCACCCCGCCCTCCCTCATGCTCAGCAGGTTGCGGGTCCAGTCGGGTCCTGGTCTGGAGGTGGAGTGCGGCTCAATGCCACTCGTAGCGCTGTAGTAGACCGAGGTAAAGGCGGAGGGTCGCTCCGAGGGCTGCCTGGGCTCCGTGCGGGCTGAAGAGAAGGTGGAGGCTGGGGGAGGCTGGGGCGGATCAGAGGCGGCGGTGTTGGTGGCCAGGGAAGAGTTTCGACTGACGGAGCAGCGACTGCACAGACAGACCAGGCCCAGGTGCTGCGTGCAGCCCGGGAAGGACGGCCCACGCTCAGAGCTCGGGTACTGAGCCAGAGGCATGCTGGGAGATTCTCCAACATTACTTCCATTCTCACCCAGAGGGCGCGGCTGCTCGCCGCCCGCCTGAGCGCCCGGAGAGCGAGACGACAGGATGTGGAGGAAGTTGTGGAGGATTGGCGTGCGGCGGACCGGCTGGGAAGGAAGGAAGGAGCGCTGACGGAAGTGAGGGATCTCCACGCTGTCCATCGGAACCTCGGAGTCCTCCTCGTTCTGAAAGGAAGCAACAGATCAGAGAACGCCGCTCGACCACAAACCAACCACAGAAACATGGGCGACAGCTCACCTGCTGATTGGATGGATTCACGATCGCCGTCAGCAAATTGTGACCGAGCGGGTCGAACCGAACCAACCTGAGACCAACACGGGAACAAACACACGATTAAAACACGGCGTGAGCGAGCACACCGGTGAAGAACTCTACAGAACCGTCTGTTGGCATGGCAGTCTGTCCATCCGGTCCTGGGTTTAAAATAAGAAGCTGCTGGTGTCTGAAGATGAGAACAACATGAACGACTGAAATTATGATGAAACTATTAATTATAAATCAACGATTTCATTTGACCAACGTGACGTTATTCACGTCTTCATCCTGAGCAGAGACACTCGATGTGTGGTGGACGGCACAGACACAGACGGGACGTTCAGGTTATTTTAGTCTGAACTGACACCATGCTGGTTCTGGTTCTGTCTGACCCACCGGACTCTCTCCGTGTCGCTGCCCGTCTTGACCACGGCGAAGGGCTCGGGCCGGCTCCAGTCCCAGAAGTGGAGCTCGTTGTTGGTGGCGATGAGGAGCAGCTGAGCGGTCGGGTGGAAGGCGAGGGAGGCAATGGCGACGTTACTCTCTGTGAACCAACTCTCACTGCCGCCCTGCAGGAAGAAGCAGACAGGAAGTGACCACAGCTCGCCAAAATAAAAACACACAGTTGAAGCTCATCCCATCTTTTACTCACGTGCAGATCCCAGATGCGGACTTCACCATCAAGGCACCCGGAGGCCACGAGGCCGGGGATTGTGGGGTGAAAGGTCACACACCAGGGGGTCCTACGGTGGCCCACGAGGGAGTGTAGGCACTTTCCAGTCTTCACCTCCGTTATGTAAATGTTGTGGTTGACGTGCGTGGAAGCCATGAGCGTCCTGACAGAACACACAGTATTAGATCGAAGGTTAACTTCAGCTCTGCTGAGAAACGTTGAGGTTCAGTGTGTGTGTGTGTGTGTGTGTGTGTGTGGTGATGATCTCACCTGTCGGGGCTGAAGGCCAGCAGGAAGGTGGAGCGAGGACTGTCCGGCAGCTCCACTTTCTGTCAGAGAACAAACAGTCAGGTGGAGCAGTGATGGAGTCACTTTAAAAGGTTCATCTGTCAGAGATGTTTTCCAGATGTTCTCCAGACATTCTGAAGAACATCTGGAGAACCGCCATCAGAACTTTGCCCTCCGTGTTCGTACCTGACTCTGCCACTTCATCCAGCGGACCTTCTCCTCCACCAGCAGCTGCAGCAGCCTCTGAGAGCCGAACGTCTGGGAGCCTCGCTCCCGGCTCGACAGGATCCGGACCGAGTTCCTCTGACGGGACGCCATGATGCTACCAGAGGCCTTCACTGATTGGCTGCTCACTCCTGCTGCTGCCAGTCCGTCGCCATGCAGAGTCTAGGCTGAGAGAGAAGACGAGGTGAGACGTACGAGAGGACGCATCTTCAGTTTAGGGTTCAGGATCTTGCTCAAGGACGCTTCGGCATGCAGAGGAGGAGCCGAAGATCGAACCACCGATCGTTCTGATTGGTGGACGACCCGCTCTACCTCCTGAGCCTCAGTACTCGTTTGTCATCAGTAATCATTCAGAGAGGGAGGGGCTTGTCGTGGATGCTGATTGGTGTTTACAGCAGCCAATAGCAGGTGTGCGTTAGCATTGCAGCTAGTGCTATGAGCTAGCATCAGCGTCTACCTTCCAGTGAACACAGCCGGACCGAACAGAACCTCTGAACCCAGAACAGAACCTCTGAACCAGCAGTGTCCAGTCTAACAGTGAATACAGCAACAGAACCTCTGAACCAGCAGTGTCCAGTCTAACAGTGAATACAGCAGCCTACCGAGGTGGTTTTCTTGCCGGGTTTGGCTCCTGGCATCCCGGGCTGAGTCAGTTCAGTTAGCTACACGGCTGACCGAGCTAACCACAGTTAGCGCTTCACTACTTATCAATGTTTCCATCATAAAGTCTGTAAATCACCTTCTTACTGTAACGTTATTCCCTGTTGGTCTCAGAGGCTGTGCTCCAACCCGGTCCTGTCCGGCTGCTGAGCCCGGTTCTGTTGCCTGCTAATGGCAGCAGTTAATACATAATAAACGTGAGTCACAATGATCCAATGAGATCACAGACGAGGTTTAACTTCATAAAGACAAACACAGCCATGACTCAGCATCACATGCTGTGTCATTTAACGGCACCATCTCAGTGACAGCAGCAGAACTTTAGACCTCTGGTCCAGTCCGGTGCAGAGGGACAGAGAGCCGAGGCAGAGCTCGAGCTAATGAGGAGGTCCGATCTGTCAGCAGCTCTCGTCGGGCCGGGCCTTGATCCCACCTGCTCCAGCAGAGCTCTGTGGTCACAGCGCTTGACTCCCACTGAGGAGGTCTGACATAGTTTGGACCAGAGAGGATGTGGAGGAGAGCGAGGCCGAGCGGAGAGCCCGGAGAGCTCAGAGAGCTCAGCCAACTGAGGAACATCAAACACAAACAGGAAGTGAGAGACTACAGCTGATCACTCACAGCTGATCACCTACAGCTGATCATTCACAGCTGATCGTTCACAGCTGATCACCTACAGCTGATCGTTCACAGCTGATCACCTACAGCTGATCGTTCACAGCTGATCACCTACAGCTGATCGTTCACAGCTGATCACCTACAGCTGATCGTTCACAGCTGATCACCTACAGCTGATCGTTCACAGCTGATCACCTACAGCTGATCGTTCACAGCTGATCACCTACAGCTGATCATTCACAGCTGATCGTTCACAGCTGATCACCTACAGCTGATCATTCACAGCTGATCACCTACAGCTGATCATTCACAGCTGATCATTCACAGCTGATCATTCACAGCTGATCATTCACAGCTGATCATTCACAGCCGATCACCTACAGCTGATCATTCACAGCCGATCACCTACAGCTGATCATTCACAGCCGATCACCTACAGCTGATCATTCACAGCCGATCACCTACAGCCGATCATTCACAGCCGATCACCTACAGCCGATCATTCACAGCCGATCACCTACAGCCGATCATTCACAGCTGATCATTCACAGCTGATCATTCACAGCCGATCACCTACAGCTGATCATTCACAGCCGATCACCTACAGCCGATCATTCACAGCCGATCATTCACAGCTGATCATTCACAGCCGATCACCTACAGCTGATCATTCACAGCCGATCACCTACAGCTGATCATTCACAGCCGATCACCTACAGCTGATCATTCACAGCCGATCACCTACAGCCGATCATTCACAGCTGATCACCTCACAGCTGATCATTCACAGCTGATCGTTCACAGCTGATCACCTACAGCTGATCATTCACAGCTGATCACCTACAGCTGATCATTCACAGCTGATCGTTCACAGCTGATCACCCACAGCTGATCACCTACAGCTGATCATTCACAGCTGATCACCTACAGCTGATCATTCACAGCTGATCGTTCACAGCTGATCACCTACAGCTGATCGTCCACAGCTGATCGTCCACAGCTGATGTTCACAGCTGATCGTTCACAGCAGATCACCTACAGCCGATCACTCACAGCTGATCGTTCACAGCTGATCATTCACAGCTGATCATCGTCCCTTTATATAAAATATTAATGTTAATTATAAGTTTGTTAGTGAACAGCTGATTGATGACGCCTCACACACTTTAATCAGAGTGAACAGCTGACTGAAAGTCTGATTAAATCAAAAGAGACATTTTAGACAGAAGCCACACCAAAATAAACAGTTAGCCTCCTCACTCACACGCACACACACACCCACAGGTTTGATGTGACTGCAGCTCATCGTGTTAGCTTCAATTTAACCCATCATGACACACACAGAACCTCCAGAACCTCCAGAACCTCCAGAACCGGAGAGAAGTTCTTGTTAGCAGCCATTTAAACCGACCTGAGGCAGCTAGCCGCAGAGCTAACCTAGCTCAGTCCGGATAAACGAACCGAGCCGACGAGTCTGAGCACGACCCGAACTGTCCGGACGGTTTAATAACAGTGACGGTTCCTTACAGACATAAAGACATTGATGATGTGTGACTTTAATGAGGCTGATGGCAGAGAGTGAAGAGGACGGCCTACCTTCATGTACTGATGCTAACAGGCTAATTCCAGCTAACAGCAGCTAGCTCGGCCAGAGACGGAAAATGTGGCCGCGGCGGATAAAAGAGAGTTTACCGCGAACATCGGTGATTTACGGCTGTCCTGCCGAGCGGCGTCGGTTCCCGCCAGTGGAGTCCGTTCATACAAACCGATCATTAACGAATAAAATCGGTTTTTAACGCGTCGCTCCGGTTTGATGCCCGACGACTGACTGCTACTGCGTAACAAGCTAGCTGCTAGCTAGCCGCATACAGGC
The DNA here is from genome assembly GCA_946959425.1 of Argyrosomus regius. Taxonomy (NCBI): domain Eukaryota; kingdom Metazoa; phylum Chordata; class Actinopteri; family Sciaenidae; genus Argyrosomus; species Argyrosomus regius. The sequence continues at coordinate 522,731 of OX336886.1, read as the reverse complement.
TTATCAACAGAAAACCGATCAGAACTGATCGAACTCACCGAAACCTCCATTCAACATTAAACAAACGTTTTAAAGATGTAACCCGAGAACCACCTGAGGACTAAACATTCACAGTGTTTATATAAATATTTAAATTATGTTGAGATGCTCAAACAATTAACTCATCAGGAAATATCACCATCAGCAACAGCGAGAGGAAACTCTGACATCGATTATAAAGCCTGAAAATGATCCTTTGATCAGTTTTGTTAAAAAATAAAAAGTCATTAAAAAAATCACTGATCTATAAAACACGTCATCACGTGACAAACTAATAATATTTACACACCACGTGACGATTAAAGGCTGTTAGTAATATATATATTAACATATTAACAAATACACACATATGTATTAACATATATTTATATATTTCAATGAGTCTGAAGAGCAGAGAGCTGTCTGTCTGCCTGCCTGCCTGTCTGCCTGCCTGTCTGTCTGTCTGTCTGCCTGTCTGCCTGCCTGCGTGCCTGTCTGTCTGTTGATCAATTAAAAACTCTCCTGGACTCTGAATGTGGTCGAATATTTCATGTGGAGGCTGATAGGATCTGTGGATCGGGCCTGTGGTTCTGGTTGTGGTTCTGGTGGATCTGTGGATCAGGCCTGTGGTTCTGGTTGTGGTTCTGGTGGATCTGTGGATCGGGCCTGTGGTTCTGGTTCTGCAGTGATGCTGACAGATGTTCTGCTGGATGTTTTTAATGACTTGTGAGTTTTCATCAGGACACGTTCAGAAGAAAAACAGGTGGCGAGTAACTGAGTACATTTACTTGAGTACTTCAACTCTTTACTGTACTTTACCTGAGTACTTTACCTGAGTACTTCCATTGTATACTTCTTTACATTCATCAGTTTAATTATTCAAACTTTTATTAATTATATGAATTCATCTCGTTTGATCTTTTTATTGTCTCGTGTTTCCTCGTTAAATGTTCTGCAGATTAACTCTGTTGACTGAAATGCACTCTGGGAAATGTAGGAGTCAAAATGAGGTTTATTGATCATGAGTTCACATACAGAGTTTGACTCACGTCGCTCTCACATCTACATACATGATCATACATGATATTCCTGACATGTAAAATGAAATACTGACATCATGTTAATAATAAATGCGTCATAACATCGTGTGAACAATCAGAGCTGCTCTGTATGTGTGGTTCCCACCCTGTCATTGATCTGACTGCTAAACCTAACAGCACTCGACTCTGTGACATCACATCCTGTTATGGTTTGTTCTCCATGCAGCTTAATTTCTAACCAGGAACGTTTCAGGAATGTTTCAGGAATGATTCAGGAATGTTTCAGGAATGATTCAGGAGCGTTTCAGGACCCTCTGATGTTCGAGGGTTTGATGGTTTCAGATTGTTTCAGTTGAATTAATTTGACAAACAATCAAAGTTAAAGAAGAATTGAATTTTTTTTAAATTCGGGATTCTTTCACGATAATCGTGTAAAAATGTGATGATGTAACAGCTATGTGGTGACAATCAATCAGGGATCAAATGATCATTTAATGAATGAGCTGATTAATTATCAAAACAGACATAATGAGCCTTAACGAGATCAAAGCAGGTCGTTAAATAAACGATGAGTCAGCAGTAAAATCACAGCCATGCATATATGAGTCAGCAACACGTCATCTAACAACAGGTAGGAAACACAACACAGACGGTTGTCATGGAGACACACACACACACACACACACACACACACACTCAGAAGTTTTCTTTGTAGAAGTTGAAGCCGAAGTTTTCACACTGAGCTTTGATGACTTTAGCGAGAGCCGGAGAGCCGCAATAAAACACGTGAACCTTCCCCTTCTTCTCCTCGGACACCTTCTGAAACACCTGAAACACGAAACAACGTTTAAACAACATTTGAAAAACATTTGAAAAACATTTAAAAACATTTAAAAAACATAAAAAACACAAAAATAAAAATGAACATTTATGAACACGAGTATCTCAGAGATTGATCGTCTTCATCGTTGTTAGAAAACTCCGGGCTTGGTCCTCCTCACCTTCCCCCACTCGGGTCGTCCCGGCTGGGTTCTGGTCCTCAGCCCGGTGATGGAGTCTCTCTTCTCCTTCTTAGCCAGAAGGTCCAGCGCCATCTGTAGGCCGATGGCCTTCATGTCGTTCTTGCTGAGTGCTGACGTCATGTACATGTGCATCTCCAGGAAGCGACCTGAAGGACATCACAGCTGTGATCACCTGACTTTACCTGCCTTTATCGTTTATCGCACTCTTCCTCACCTTCAGGCTCCTCATCGGCCTGGTCCATCTCCAGTTTGGTCAGTAAACTGACGAACCACTCGAAGGACTTCTGGTCCCGGTTGATCCAGATGAAGTCGACCTGCAGGTCCAGAACAGACTCACCTGTATCAAACCAGATCATTAAAGAACATCATGGGGGCTCCGTGTGGTCCGTGTGGTGCTGTCTTACTTTACGGAGCTTCATGTCTGAGTCTTTAATGTTCTCACACCACGAGTAGTTACAGTTCGGACAGTTCTGCTTCCTCCGGCGGTATCTGGATCAGAACCGGGTCACAAGTTAAGTCAGTCTGATACACAAGAACTTTAAAGTGAACAGTAAACTGCTGCCAACTGTAGCTGCTGTGTGGAGCTAATGTCAGATCCACACTTTGGTTCTGGTTCTGGTATCTCACCGGTACATGATGCTCTGCAGGATGGAGGCGAATGGCGTGATGCCGATACCGGCCCCGATCAGAACCGCATGCTCCGAGGCAAAGATCTGTCTGGTGGGAGTCCCGTATGGTCCATCAACGTAACACTAAACAGAACAGGATTATTCTGGTGACTGCAGTGTTTTTAATCACCACGAGGTGTCGCCACACGTTTCTCTTCTCACCTTGATGTTGCAGAATCGATGATTCTCTCCAAACTTTGCAGAAACCTGCAGAACCAAACGAAGTGTTTTAAAACTTTCCTCACAGTTTGGATAAATTTAAAAGACAAACCTGTCGACCTCTCTGAGCGGAGGAGCCTCGCCTCGCTCTGCCGGTCCCAGCTCGTCTGAAGGAGGCTCGTCTGGACCTTGAGATCCAGACGCCGATGCCGAGCACGACGCTGCGTCGGACCGGGAGCTGCTCTGACGGTACATCATCAGCTCAATGGCGTCGTCTTCGTTCGAGGCAACTGCTCCGTTACGGTTTGTGGAGCTGAACAAGTCCTCCTGACAGGAAGTCACATGTGAGACAGGAAGTCACATGACATAACGTGTGTGTGTGTGTGTGTGTGTGTGTGTTGCACCTCGGCTTTCATCAGCTGCCGGTGGT
>OX336886.1:479394-514394 GCA_946959425.1 Argyrosomus regius | reverse complement strand
GCGCCACTGTTGTCTTTATCGGCCGACTCGAACAGCGCCAGCGTCAAGTCATCCAGCTTCTCCTCCGGCAGAGAGATGGCGCTCTCACGGAGACACGACTTCAAAACTGTTCGCAGCTCGTCCGGATCGATGGAGCCGCTGCCTGAAGACAACAACCAAACATGGCCGACTGTAGTTCAGACGGGACAGAACATGGCCGACTGTAGTTCCCAAGTCCAGACAGGGAAGTCGACACCTCTGACAGTTCATTAAAACATGAAAGACTCAGTGTGTGTGTGTGTGTGTGTGTGTTCACTTACCATCCACGTCGTACACCTGGAACAGGAACCGGAGTTTGTCCGTCTCGCTGCCGTGGATCAGGAGGTCGAGAGCTTTGAGCAGCTCGTCCAGACTGATGGAGGCGCTGCCGTCTGAGTCGAAGAGCGCGAAGAACCGCTCAGCGAAGAACGACTGCACACACACAACACACACATTATAACACACAACACACACATTATAACACACAACACACAACACACACACAACACACACATTATAACACACAACACACACACAACACACACATTATGACACACAACACACACACAACACACAACACACACATTATGACACACAACACACACACAACACACACATTATAACACACAACACACACATTATAACACACAACACACACACAACACACACATTATAACACACAACACACACACAACACACAACACACACATTATGACACACAACACACACAAAACACACACATTATAACACACAACACACACACAACACACAACACACACATTATAACACACAACACACACACAACACACAACACACACATTATAACACACAACACACACACAACACACAACACACACATTATAACACACAACACACACATTATAACACACAACACACACACAACACACACATTATAACACACACACAACACACAACACACACATTATAACACACAACACACACACAACACACACATTATAACACACAACACACACACAACACACACATTATAACACACAACACACACACAACACACAACACACACATTATAACACACAACACACACACAACACACAACAAACACATTATAACACACAACACACACACAACACACAACACACACATTATAACACACAACACACACATTATAACACACAACACACACACAACACACACATTATAACACACAACACACACACAACACACACATTATAACACACACACAACACACAACACACACATTATAACACACGTCATAACAGCAGTCATAATTCACAGTGAAGTTTTTTTTTACTTCATTTCAGATGAAAATACTTTTTCTTTTTATTTAACTACATGAAGCTGATGATACTTTTAGACTGCAGTATTGACACTGAGTACTTTTACTTTGAAGCACTTTAAAGTTTTTTGAAGTACTCTGAGTGCTCTGAGTACTTTCCCACCTCTTTGACTTTGAGGGCGGTCTTGAACTCGTCGAGGTCGATCTCCTTGTCTTCCCCGGCGATGCTCTCAAACTGTTTGGTGACCCACTCCAGCCAACGAGCGTCTTCGTCCAGACTCATGGTGACCGTCTGTGCTGCTGCTGGACCACACAAACCTTCAGACAACACAACAACAACGCAACAAAAACAACAACACGACAACACAATAGCAACACAACAACAACACAACAACAACGCAACAACAACACAACAAAAACAACAACACAACAACACAATAGCAACACAACAACAACAACACAACAACAATGCAACAACAACGCAACAAAAACAACAACACAACAACACAACAATGCAACAACAACGCAACAAAAACAACAACACAATAGCAACACAACAACAACACAACAAAAACAACAACACAATAGCAACACAACAACAACACAACAACAATGCAACAACAACGCAACAAAAACAACAACAATGCAACAACAACGCAACAACAACACAACAAAAACAACAACACAACAACACAATAGCAACACAACAACAACACAACAACAATGCAACAAAAACAACAACACAACAACACAATAGCAACACAACAACAATACAACAATGCAACAACAACGCAACAAAAACAACAACACAATAGCAACACAACAACAACACAACAACAATGCAACAACAACGCAACAAAAACAACAACACAACAACACAATAGCAACACAACAACAACACAACAACAATGCAACAACAACGCAACAAAAACAACAACACAACAACACAATAGCAACACAACAACAATACAACAATGCAACAACAACGCAACAAAAACAACAACAATGCAACAACAACACAACAACACAATAGCAACAAAACAACAACACAACAACAACAACAACACAACAGTCTGTTTAATATATAAATATTCCTGACACTGCTGACAGAGCTCAGTGCATCATGGGAAGTCCCCCAGCATTCTAGTCCTCCAGCTTCAAACAAAGTTACTCCAACATTGTCTTTGTTGTTGATTCATTCAACAGTCAGAACCATGAGGAACCACGAGGAACCACAAGGAACCCAGCATTCTGAGAGCGCAGTGTTCTAGAGGGGTAGTAAGGTACTATGAGCTCTTTTAGATATGATGGTGCCTGACCATGAAGAGCTTTGTATGTAAGGAGAAGAATTTTAAATTCTATTCTAGATTTAACAGGTAGCCAATGCAAGGAAGCCAAAATGGGAGAGATGTGATCTCTGATCTCTGTGGTATCTGTTCAGCTGTACTCGAGTATTTGTTCTGATTACATTACTTCTGATCAAAAACTAGCGAGTCGACAACTTTGCTAACAGCCAAACATCAACAAGGTCACCAACAACAGACATAGCAGCCAGCTAATATTACTGACTAGTCCAACAGCAGCATATTTTGCACAGAGGGGGTATAAATGCTGATTTATACGACATGTTTCTGTGAAATACAGAGAACGTTACAGGACACAGGACAGATCCCTGAGGAACGCCACAGACTGTGAATCAGTCCTCACCAGTCCTGTGAGGCTCGAATGTCCAACCTTCATGAACAGCTGCAGTCCTGCAGACGTCCTGCAGACGTCCTGCTGTATTCCTGCACAGAGACGACTGCTGACACACTGCAGCAACCTTACCACGTTTCCATGGAAACCAATAAAAACTACCCGAGACAATAAACAAATGTTTTTTTGTTCAGATGAAAAAAATGAAGAGAATGCAGATTAACCCTCCACAACAAGTATGAATATTTCCACACAGAGCAGGTCTACAGTTATCTACAGAGACTCAGCTGATCGTCCATTTTATATATAAATAACAAAAACCTGAACTCTTAAAACCTTAGAACCTGTTTCAGGTTATTTTTTAAGTTTTGAAGTGAAAAAAACATTAGATACATTAGATACATCAATATGTTCATGATCGATTCATTTGATCTATAAAACATCAGTAAAAAACACACGTCACAACGTCCTGAAGTAAAATGTGACGTCATTAAACGTGAATATTAAATTCACTGAAAACATCAAATGATTTGAAACAAACTGATGATTCAAATATTTGCAGATTAATTTCGTTTCAATCACAAATAAACAAATTAAATGAGTCAGTTTTACCTTCTGCAGCGAAACCTGCTGCGTCCTGAGTTTGATGTTTCTGTTGGCTCCTCTTCTCCTCCTCCTCCTCCTCCTCCTCCTCCTCCTTCAGTCGGTGTCAGCTGCTTCTGACAGACCGCCGCCCACCGAGAGAGACGACGTGAGAAATAAAAAAGAAACAGAGAGAACGACAACGACGACGACGACGACGACGACGACGACGACGTGTGAATAAAGAAACAACATTTAACTAGAATTATCCAGAATTATTGAAGTTTCAGGTTTATTTGTTGTGAAGATCAACGATGGACGAGAGGAAGCGTCAGTTCAACATGAAGAAAAACAAGAATACAAATAAGTTAAAGAAAAAATTTTAGGTCAAAATATAAAAACATAAAATACACTGAAAGAGAAGATGAGAAATATGTTGAAGTATCTCTGTATAAAGATGTGAACATTTTATATAAATGGGTTAGGGTTAGCAGAGCTTCATGGTGTCGTGGACGATCGTGTTATCTGAGATATAGTGAGGCAGAAATCTAACTCTGATAATAAGAATAATAATACTGACAAACAAACAAGTAAAGCTGCCGTTAATCTTTAGTCCACTGATTAATTACTGCAGTTGATGTCTGCTGTTAATGAACACTTCATGTGATTTTAAAGGACAGATTCAGTTTGTAATAAAACACGAGTCACATGTTGAATGTTCAGAACAGAACTCAAAGTTTCATTTGACACGTTTGATCCAGATGAAACCAAACAGAACATGCTGATCAGCTGTTCAGAGCCAGGCTAGCTGTTTCCCTCTGTTTCCAGTCTTTATGCTAAGCTAAGCTAGGCAGCTACAGAACATGAATGAAAACATTGAATTAATTCATATTAAAACCATTTTAAATAAGCAGCTTAATGAAGTTCAACACGTGTAAAATATAGAAAACTCTTTATTAGAGCTCAGTATAAAACATCAGCATAAGGCACGAGTCGTACAAACACATGAACACACCGACATTATTATAAATCAAACTGCTGCTCGTCGACCTGAGCTCATTAAATATTAAATGAACTCACTAACGAGAGCTGCTGCCTGAAAACATCAACACACACTAACACACACTAACACACACACTGCAGATATTTAATAAATAACATCATTTACACTGAAAACAGATTCACATCCACACAGCGCACGAACAACACGACTTACATTTATCTGAACTTTTATTTTGTTTACAGACTGAGACAGAAGTCACTTCACTTCTCTGATGGTCTCTGATGGTCCATCAGAGACCATCAGAGTCCATCAGAGACCATCAGAGACCATCAGAGTCCATCAGAGACCATCAGAGTCCATCAGAGTCCATCAGAGACTATCAGAGTCCATCAGAGACCATCAAAGTCCATCAGAGACCATCAAAGTCCATCAGAGACTATCAGAGTCCATCAAAGTCCATCAGAGTCCATCAGAGACCATCAGAGTCCATCAGAGACTATCAGAGTCCATCAAAGTCCATCAGAGTCCATCAGAGACCATCAGAGACTATCAGAGTCCATCAGAGTCCATCCTGACCAGTCAGACCACTTCAGCGTTGGTCCTGAAGGTCTTTATGACTCTGAGATCTGGACTCAGTCTCGACACACTCGGCCTCACATGTTCTACTGTTTGTTGCCTCACGTTGATGGAAGCAGAGAGGAGACGTGGGTCGGCTCCTAGTCCAGGTCCTGGTCCAGGTCCAGGTTCTGGTCCTCCATGATGGCCTGCAGAGCGTCCAGTCCCTCCACAGACACAGTCAGACTGCCGACCACCTCGCTGCTGTCCTCCACGTCCACGACTGCAAGAAACAGACGGACACTGAACGCCACACTGTGTGTGTGTGTGTTGGTTTGTCCACTATATGAGGACATGAGTGTACACACCACATTGTAATACTATAGTATTATAATGTCTGTTTGTCAAGACATGTATATATGTGTGTGTATATATATATATATATATATATGTGTACAGTGGGTATGGAAAGTATTCAGACCCCTTTAAATTTTTCACTCTTTGTTTCATTGCAGCCATTTGCTAAAATCAAAAAAGTTCATTTTATTTCTCAGTAATGTACACTCAGCACCCCATCTTGACAGAAAAAAACAGAACATTTTTACAAATTTATTAAAAAAGAAAAACTGAAATATCACATGGTCATAAGTATTCAGACCCTTTGCTGTGACACTCATATTTAACTCACATGCTGTCCATTTCTTCTGATCCTCCTTGAGATGGTTCTGCTCCTTCATTGGAGTCCAGCTGTGTTTAATTAAACTGATTGGACTTGGTTAGGAAAGGCACACACCTGTCTATATAAGACCTTACAGCTCACAGTGCATGTCAGAGCAAATGAGAATCATGAGAATCATTTGAAGTTTGGGACGACCAGAACTCTTCCTAGACCTGGCCGTCCAGCCAAACTGAGCAATCGTGGGAGAAGAGCCTTAGTGAGAGAGGCAAAGAAGAACCCAAAGATCACTGTGGCTGAGCTCCGGAGATGCAGTAGGGAGATAGGAGAAAGTTCCACAAAGTCAACTATCACTGCAGCCCTCCACCAGTCGGGGCTTTATGGCTAGGGCTGGGTACCGAACTTCGGTTCTTTTGTGGCACCGACCAAAATGCTTCGGTAGTACCGAGTATCAAAACATGCCTCGTCTTTCGGTGCCAAGTTTCGGTACCCAGAGGTTAATCACGTGATCAAGACCTGATAATGCTGCCTGTGATTGGCTGTAACGTTATACGTTGCGGCATGCAGGAAAAATACGTGGTACCAGACAGAGACGTTTTGTGGTTACTCCCACAGACGGGGTCCACGTGTATCTGTGTTGTGATAGTGAACTGTAGTTGTGTGTCGTTGAAAAAAAATGCCACCGAGGTCAAAAGTGTGACTCCATTTTAGAAAGATTGATGGCAATACTGCGCGATGCAATAAATGCAAAAAAGTCATAATTGCTAAGGCTGGCAATACGACTAATTTGATGAAACACCTGACCGTGCACGGACTCAATTTAAGAGCAGAAAGTTGCTCCGTGTTTGACTGCAAGAAGAGCGGACCGCAGCCATCCTCCTCTCAGCATTCAAGTCCGCCTGTGACGTTACAGAGCCGAGCGGCCTGATTCAAAATCTCCACCACCGGACTCTGCTTCATCTGAGAGTACCAGCGACGGTGCTATGTGTGTGATATCAACAGGCACGTTTACTTAATGTTACTGCAACTTAATACGTCCATCGCACGGTGAGTTAAACTGGGGTCCATGTGACGCTAACTTAAGATATTACTGTAGCTTTATTTTATGGCTATGTAGTTAGCTAAATCAAAAGCTAACTAGAGATTGACAGTAACAGATAAAGCTTAGCTTGTTAAGATGTGCTCATCAATTGGGTCGGCTGGTTAAACAGCTCACATAATGTGCACTCACTGTTATGTTTATCTTCTCCTCACAGTAGCCTCTGACCCTGATGTGAGGGGGACAAGGCCAGCCAGTGTGAATCCATTCACACTGGCAGAAAAAGGAAAAATGACAAAAGAAAAACAAGATGAGTGCCACAGGGCAGTCACAAACTTTGTTGTTAAAGGTTTGCTGCCTTTTTTGACAGTGGAGGCTCCATGGTGGAAGTAAGTAAGCTGTAAAGGATATTGTTGAAGCCTTTATCTCTCAGCCTAGATAATAATAATAATATAATAACAATAATAACACAGCCATGTTATTGTTGATTTTTTGTGTTCTAATGTCAATTAGGGAGATGATAAGAGCCCTAAACCCCAGATATCAGCCCCCCAGCAGAGACATGCTGTCAAATACACTCATACCTGCATGGTATGCAGTAGAGAAGGGAAATGTCAAGAGAGAATTGAAAGACGTCAGAGATGTGGCTGTGACCGCGGATGGGTGGACCAGTGTGGCACAAGACCACTACTTGACTGTTTCAGTCCACTTTGTGAGAGAGGGTACCATGAAGGAGAAAATCCTACATACCAGGGCAGTCTATACATCACAGACAGGGAATGTAATAGCCGAGGAGATAGGGGATATTCTGGATGAATTCAACATAAAGGAAAAAGTGGTTGCCATCACTGTAGATAACGCAGCTAATATGGATGTAGCAGTAAAAAAGATGAGCATTAGAAAAATTGGCTGCTTTGCTCATACACTAAACATTGCTGCTCAAAAGTTGTACACCATACCTGCCATCTCAAAGTGGGCAGGAAGAATCAGAGCTATGGTGGTGTGGTTAAAGCGGTGCAGCTTGGCTAAACCTGTCCTTAAAGAGAAGCAGCGTCTTCTCGGTAAGTGTAAATCAAAATAGAGTAAACTTAGTGCAACATTACATGGCTAAATCAATTATTGAACTATTACTACAAATAAACAACCCTTTTGACAACCACACACACACTGTCTCTCTCTAGGTCTTCCTGAACATGCCATCATTTTGGATGTAAAGAAGAGGTGGAACAGCCTGTTCCTGACGGTGGAGCGATTTCTGGAGCAGTTTCCTGCCATCCAGGCAGCCTCCATGGACCCTCGGCTAAAAAAATCAATGGAGAAGGACAGGTATAGATAAGAATGGACATTGTTATTACCTTATTCTTTTATCAATGAATACTAATGTGCTGGGCTGTGGTCTAGCTAATAAAACAATGTGTATATTTTTCTCAGACTGGAGAGACTTTCTGATGAGGATTATAGAAAAGCAGAACAGTTTGTCAGAGTAATGAAGATACTCTATACTTCAACCATCTGCATCTCTGCTGGAAGGAGTCCAACTTTGGGCCAGATTCTGCCCATCTTGGGGAAACTCCAGCACCACTTCACAGTGAGTGATGAGGACTCCTCCTTTACACAGACCATCAAGGACAAGGTCTGGGGTGACCTCTCAAAACGATACCAAGTATGTAGCATAATCCTGTAGATTTTTAAGTTGTGTTCATTAGGTATACTCAGAGATTTGACTACTATAGTATGTTTTTGTCTTGCAGGATGAGAGCATCAGGCAGTTCTTGGAGGAGGGCACAGCCTTAGACCCAAGATTTAAGACGAAAGTGGCCAATGAAGTGTGGACCAGACTACAAGAGGAGCTGGTAACTAGGACCTCACAACAGGTGTTTTTTGTTATTGATAATATTTGATTCCTCTTCCATTGTAGATCAGTTTATATGACTCCCATAATCTATTAAATGCAGAATAAAGGTGTAGTGACCCAGGCCCAGCAGATGGAGCAGGAGCTTGAAGGGACAGCTGGTGACCATGATGACAACTCTTCTGATGAAGACTGTACAGCTGCAGTAACAACACTGGTAAAATAAAAATATACAAAGACATCCTGCCCCCAAAATTTACTTGTTGGCATCTATTCTTCTTCTTCTTCTTCTTCTTCTTCTTCTCAGAAGAAGCCAAAGCTTTCTGCCCTTGAGGAGCTATTTGCTGATGAGGACATGGCAGTTGGAATAAGACAAGAGAACACTCTTAGCACCACAGAGAATATTGAGGAAGAGATACAGCGGTACAGAGGTCTGCCATCTACCCTAACCTCAGTGAATCCAGTAACCTGGTGGTGGAATGCGAGGGACACTATGCCAATGCTATCAAACTTGGCAACCAGGTATCTCTGTGTGCAAGCATCATCCACACCCTCAGAGCGTACTTTTTCTACAGCTGGGGACACCATCAGCCAGGAGCGGGCTTGTCTGTGTCCTGAGAAAGCAGACATGTTGATTTTTCTGAAGAAAAACTGCTAAGTGAAAAGGTCCTCAGTATGTAGCAGAACATTAGATTGATTTGTAACTTATTTGCAAGTGTTCTTTTGCACTGGAAATTATTTGTTGTTTATTTTTTCTGTAAGAAAACTGCTTGGAGTGGAAAATTACCAAAGCTGAAAAATAAAACTGAAGATTTGTACAATGTGTAATGTAATTTGCTTTTTGTTATCTTATAAAATTGGTATCGAAAAAAGTATCGTTCAGGAACCGGTATCGAAGTGAAGGTATCGGTATCGAAAATTTTTGATTGATACCCAGCCCTATTTATGGCAGAGTGGCCCGACGGAAGCCTCTCCTCAGTGCAAGACATATGAAAGCCCACATAGAGTTTGCCAAAAAACACATGAAGGACTCCCAGACTATGAGAAATAAGATTCTCTGGTCTGATGAGACCAAGATTGAACTTTTTGGCGTTAATTCTAAGCGGTATGTGTGGAGAAAACCAGGCACTGCTCATCACCTGCCCAATACAATCCCAACAGTGAAACATGGTGGTGGCAGCATCATGCTATGGGGGTGTTTTTCAGCTGCAGGGACAGAACGACTGGTTGCAACTGAAGGAAAGATGAATGCGGCCAAGTACAGAGATATCCTGGAAGAAAACCTCTTCCAGAGTGCTCAGGACCTCAGACTGGGCCGAAGGTTCACCTTCCAACAAGACAATGACCCTAAGCACACAGCTAAAATAACGAAGGAGTGGCTTCAGAACAGCTCTGTGACCATTCTTGACTGGCCCAGCCAGAGCCCTGACCTAAACCCAATTGAGCATCTCTGGAGAGACCTGAAAATGGCTGTCCACCAACGTTCACCATCCAACCTGACAGAACTGGAGAGGATCTGCAAGGAAGAATGGCAGAGGATCCCCAAATCCAGCTGTGAAAAACTTGTTGCCTCATTCCCAAGAAGACTCATGGCTGTACTAGCTCAAAAGGGGCTTCTACTCAGTACTGAATACTTATGACCATGTGATATTTCAGTTTTTCTTTTTTAATAAATTTGCAAAAATGTCTACATTTCTGTTTTTTTTTCTGTCAAGATGGGGTGCTGAGTGTACATTAATGAGAAATAAAATGAACTTTTTGATTTTAGCAAATGGCTGCAATGAAACAAAGAGTGAAAAATTTAAAGGGGTCTGAATACTTTCCGTACCCACTGTATATATGTGTGTATCAGTACCGTCCAGACTGGTCTCGGTCAGGTCTCGTCGTCTCTCCAGGATCTCGTTGATCCTCACGAAGGCCACCCCGACGTCCTCACACTCCTTCTCCTGCTCCTCTTCCTCCGGAGGCTCGCTGACCACCGTGAACCGGATCCTGTCCAACAACATCCAGGTGAATATTTGTTATTTATTATGTTAATAATTAAATCGCTTCTTTCTCAGTTTAATGTTATGAGTCGTTACCTGAAGTAACTTTAATCTACGGACAGACAAAGTGACGTCTTTACAGCAAACACGACGAGTCACTGAACAGAAACTAAATGTCTATAACATATAATATTATAGACATAACATATATTATATAAATAACGTATAATATTATATAGATGATACAGAACCATGGTAACATTTATTGAGTTTTTTTGTCGCATGATAAAAAATGTGTATTGGAAGGAACCGGTTCAGACCAGGATCACCTGGACCAGAACCACAACACACTGGATTCTGGATCTCATCTGGTTCTCCCAGTCCTCCAAGAGCAGCTGAGGACGGCGAGGTCTGGACCTCCTCGTTTAACCACGAACTGGGCCAGAATCAGAGGACCTTGGTCCAGTACAGAACATGTCTGCAGTAATAGATTACCTTTGCATATATAGATGATGTACAATATTAAGTTTTGTTCTGTGATGGTTTAACCAGTCGGTTCTGGTTCTGACCCGTAACATCTGTCTCGTGTCCTCACCTTTCCATTTGAGGGTTTCGTCCCTGCAGCACTCTCCTCAGCAGCTGCCGCCTCGCTGCGTTATTCTCTGAGTCCACGGGAACGACTGCGAGGTCACAACAACAGAACATCATGACATCATCAGAACGTCATCATAACGTCATCAGAACGTCATCATGACGTCATCATAACGTCATCAGAACGTCATCAGAACGTCATCATAACGTCATCATGACATCATCAGAACGTCATCATGACATCATCAGAACGTCATCATGACATCATCAGAACGTCATCATAACGTCATCAGAACGTCATCATAACGTCATCATGACATCATCAGAACGTCATCGTAACGTCATCAGAACGTCATCATGACGTCATCATAACATCATCATGACGTCATCATGACATCATCAGAACATCATCATTACGTAATCAGAACGTCATCATGACATCATCAGAACGTCATCATAACGTCATCAGAACGTCATCATGACATCATCAGAACGTCATCATAACCATCAGAACGTCATCATGACATCATCAGAACGTCATCATGACATCATCAGAACGTCATCATGACATCATCATGACGTCATCATAACATCATCATGACGTCATCATGACATCATCAGAACGTCATCATGACATCATCATGACGTCATCATAACATCATCATGACGTCATCATGACATCATCAGAACATCATCATGACATCATCAGAACATCATCATGACATCATCAGAACGTCATCATGACGATCACAGCACAAAAAACAGGTTTTACCTGTCCAGACTAGCAGAACCAACCACTCTGCTGTAGCAGTAATAGATTACATTTGCTGTAGCAGTAATAGATTACCTTTGCTGTAGTTGTAGTTGATGTTCTGGCCCTGGCCTGGTTTGGGCAGAGACAGCGGCGTCTCCTCGGTGGGCAGGTCCAGCAGAGAGTACTCCACAAACAGACGGACCACACTGCTGTCACGGGCCACACGAGAACCCGGCCTCAGGCTCAGAGACTGGATCTCCACACGGACCCGGTCCGAGGGCTGAGGATGACATGGATCAGAACCAACATCATTATGAAGGTCGTTATGATGATACATACAGCATGATGTCTTTCTGAGAACAGATCACATGACCAACAAAATATCTGTGACAGAACCGACCGTCCCTGAACGTCTCACAGATGAAACCAGTTCAGCATATTTAATATTTGATATTTTCTGATCGTGACTAATGAATAAAAACATTCAAACCTTCATTCAAAGAGTTCATTAACAGTCTGTCATAATAATAAATAATTAGAATATTAATTATCATAATTAAATAACATTTTTTTATAACAAACAGCTTTAATAACCTCACAGAGGTCAGATTGTACAAATAAAAAATAAATGAATATAATCAATAAATTATCAAAATGTGACAAAAGATGACAAAAACCAGCATTCATCAGTCTGACTACAGAGGAATGACTTAGAACAGTTAAAGACAGTAATTACAGTTAGTTATAGTTCATTATAGTTATAGTTAGTTATAGTTAGTTAAAGTTAGTTACAGTTAGTTATAGTTAGTTAAAGTTAGTTACAGTTAGTTATAGTTAATGTTAGTTATAGTTAGTTAAAGTTAGTTATAGTTAGTTAAAGTTAGTTATAGTTAAAGTTAGTTACAGTTAGTTAGTTATAGTTAGTTAAAGTTAGTTATAGTTAGTTATAGTTAATGTTAGTTAGTTATAGTTAGTTAAAGTTAGTTATAGTTAGTTAAAGTTAGTTATAGTTAAAGTTAGTTACAGTTAGTTATAGTTAGTTAAAGTTAGTTAAAGTTAGTTATAGTTAGTTATAGTTAGTTATAGTTAATGTTAGTTAGTTAAAGTTAGTTATAGTTAAAGTTAGTTACAGTTAGTTATAGTTAGTTAAAGTTAGTTATAGTTAAAGTTAGTTAGTTAGTTATAGTTAATGTTAGTTATAGTTAATGTTAGTTATAGTTAGTTAAAGTTAGTTATAGTTAATGTTAGTTATAGTTAGTTAGTTATAGTTAGTTAGTTATAGTTAATGTTAGTTATAATTAGTTAGTTATAGTTAGTTAAAGTTAGTTATAGTTAGTTAAAGTTAGTTACAGTTAGTTACAGTTAGTTATAGTTAATGTTAGTTAAAGTTAGTTATAGTTAGTTAAAGTTAGTTACAGTTAGTTATAGTTAATGTTAGTTATAGTTAGTTAAAGTTAGTTACAGTTAATTATAGTTAAAGTTAGTTATAGTTAACGTGAGTTATAGTTAATTATAGTTAAAGTTACTTATAGTTAGTTATAGTTAATGTTAGTTATAATTAACTATAGTTATTAGTTATTTTTTTAGCAGAGAACTTCAGATCAGATTTGAGGTCGTACAAACAGAGATCGATAAAAACATTTTCAGTGTTTCAGTTTGTTGATCAATATATCGATCAATAAACACAGATATCTGTAGATATTTCTGATGGAACAGTTTGATCAGCCGTCACACTTTAATTTGTTTTCATGAAATAAACTCAGTGACATCACTCTGAACCTCAGAGCGACGATGAGGTCACTGCAGGTCGGTGAATGATGAAGAGGGAAGACGAAGGACGCCCAATCAATAACAGAGCTGCTGTTTCAAACCACACACACATACACACACACACACACACACACACACACACACACACCTATTATTTATATATTTATACTGATGTACATCAGTATTTCAGTTATTAAAGAAAACACCTGTCAGGTTCATCGATAAAGTTATTAGAATGTTACTGTAACGTTATTGTTCTGTTTTTGTGTTGACGGCCTGGACTACCAAGTAAAAACAGAATCAGAACTTCAGACCATCGAGTCAGATCAAATTCCTGCTTGTCTGAAAAAAATCAAACTGAAAACAAAAATAAACCGACGATCAAACTCTGCTCGATAACAACACACCGATCCACGCTCGTTCCGAAGTTTCCTCTCAGGTGTGAGCAGGTAAACACTGACCTTCCTGGCCACCGCCTGTCCGTGAACGATGCAGTCATCGCTGTCAGACTGAGTGGATTCGCTGTGATCGTCTTTGGCTGCCGAGGCATCAGCGTCTGGAGGAAAACACGGAGAACATGTTTAAGAAGGAAGCTAACAGAGACGTTCAACATTTATGAAACATCATCGACAGACTCATTTAATATTTATGTCAGCTCAGGAAACATCGGCACCTGTGAGACGGAGAGCAGGACGTAAAAACATCCAACGGTTCACAGAGATTAAAACTTTTTGTTATTTCACAGAAAATGAACCGACACACTGCAGCTCCATAAAAACTGAAGAACAATAAAATAATCAGCTGGTTTTGGAGGTTAGGAAAACAATTATTAAAAAATATAATTGGACTAACAGACGGAGCGATCACCTGGACTCATGATTCATAGTTAACGAACGGCGAGCAGGCAGGCCAGGACCAATCACAGCACAGAGAATGGACAGAGCCTGAGTGACATCACAGCCGCCATGCTGAGGTCGTGTTTATTTGTGCTTTAGAGCATAAGCCAATCAGAACATGGCGTTTCATTCACGCTGAAGCATGTTTAACAGACAAACAACCTTAAAGACAAAGTCATTTAAACAGACCTGATGAAACCATGAACACTGATCACATCATTAATATTCACATCATTAATATTCACGTCTTTAATATTCACGTGTCCGTACCTTTGATGATTTCAGAGATTTCAGAGTCGTCAGACTGAGAGCTGACCGGGATCAGCTGACCTTCAGAGAAGTGAGACTCTTCATCCTCCTCTTCTTCTGTGGTTCTCTGAGGCGATGGAGCTGAAACATGCTGATTCAAACAGACACAGAGAGACTGATTAATGATTAATGACTGATTCCTGAGTGAAGTGAAGTGAAGACCGGTTCAGGTTTTACCTGTACAGGTGATGACGTCTGTCTCTTCTTTTCTGAGCTCGACTCATCGACCTGAAACACAGAGATAAGCTGATTTGAACTTGGATCTGTTGGACCTGTTGGACCTGTTGGATCTGTTGGATCTGTTGGATCTGTTGGACCTGTTGGACCTGTTGGATCTGTTGGACCTGTTGGACCTTTTGGACCTGTTGGACTCACCTGCTGTGTGTCTGCAGCTGTCGGGTCGATGAATGTGACTTTTTTGGCGGCCGGTCCGTCCTTCACCTTCACCTGAGGTTGACGTCTGAGCTTCGGCAGCCGAGCCTGATGGAGACAGAACATCAGATCAGTGATCAGTGATCAGTGATCGCTCAGCATTCATCTATCTTTGTATTGATTGGTTGACTGATCTCCTGACCTTGGACACAGAGGCTTCAGGCACCGAGGTGGACAGATGATGAAGGTCCCTGGCCTCCTCCTCCTGCAGTGTCTCATCAGTCTCTCCATCTTTCTTCTCATCCTCTTTCAGGATGAGTTTGGGCTCTTCTACAGTCATGATGGAGCCTGATGGAGGGCGGTAAGTGAACCTCCACCTCAGCGTCACTTCAATGTGACCAGCTGGAAGTCCAGAAGGGTCAGAGAGCTTGAACACACCTGAAGGACAAACACCATCACAGTCAGGACGTCAGTTTAACATTTGAACCATTGAACCACTGTACGATTAAACCACTGAACCATCCAGGATCAGGTGGCCTGACACCGACCCCCCGTAAACCCTCACCAGAGATCTCCTGGTCCTGGGCCAGCAGCAGCAGAGGCACTCGGGCCTTCCCCACGTACTCATCCATCTGCTCCTCTTTGTCGTCGAACACGTAGAACTGAAGGACCTCGGACTTCAGGTACTGGTCCAGGTCTGCCTCCATGGGGACGGAGTAGGACTTGAGGTCGTTGAAGTGGGGGTCGCAGGAGTCGTGGATGGTGGCGGTTGGGTAGTCGGGGAAGTCGGAGAACTTGTAGACCACGTAGGGGCTCGGCTGCTGGGAGCTTCTGGACCGTAAGTCTCTGCAGCATCGGACCACGATGTCCAGCTGGTTCAGGCTGCGGCTGCCAGGTGACTGAGAGGAAACCATGGAGGAACAGGAGGAGGTTTCAGGAGGTACTGTGGTCAGTATAATGTCAATAAGACTGACAGAAATAAACTTTGCTGTAATAAACGGTGTTGGTACCTGGGCGTCCTGGTTCAGAGCCGTCTGGACGTAGCCGACGGCCTTCACCTTCTCTTTGAACAGACGGATGGTCTCGCTCATGGGGATCCTCAACTGCAACCAGTAGTCCACCGAGCCGAAGGAGCGAACATCATCAGACGTACCTGAGAACAAAGACCACAACAGGTCGGTCCATGATACATGACACGGTGCTCCGGTCAAACAGGATATGAATTGGTTACGCTGTCTGTCAGCCTCACTCACCGATCAGCGGTATCGTCCCGTGAATTTTCCCGTCCTGCTCGAGCAGCTGCTGCAGTGGAAGCTGACCTGAGGCCAGAGTCCTCCAGTCCAGACCGATGGCCTGATGCAGCTCCACGGTGACCGAGCACCTGTGCAGGTAGTCCAGGAAACGGTCGTCCATGCTCACCACATACTTGGATGTGAACCCGTACTTGGATTTGTGGCCCGTCACCACCGGCGTGGAGTGCAGCTCAAACAGATAGAAGGAGTAGGTGAAGAAGGTGGACGGGTCACCGTCACCCAGAACCTCCAGGGCGGGCGAAGACAGGGTGGCGCTGACGATCTGAAGCTCGAGGAGGTTCTCGCCACGCTCGAGGCAAAGAGTCTCATCGAGCTCGTTGGCCTCGTCTTCAGCAGTGGCGTCCAGTTTGAAGACATAGGATTTGGTGCCGTAGGCGATGTCTTTGAGCTGAGCTGAGGAGCAGCGACAGGAAACAGGAAGTCAAACCACAGGAAGTCAAAGATGAAGGAGATTTATAGAGACGTTCAGCTGGTCGTTTATTGGCTCTGCTTCCTGTTCAGAACGTCGCTTTCAGAATAAAAGCTGTAAAAGGTTTCAGAGGTGGTGGATCTCCTCATCGTGATACTTGATTCAAAGATGTCTCCTGGATCGATAAAGAAATTCTAATAATAAATAAATACCTTCCAGTTTCTTGATCTTGGCCGCCCTCGTGTCCAACAGTTGCGCCTGGCGCTCCAGCTTCTGCTCGTACTCGACTCTGTCGGCATCCATCTTCCTCATCACGGCCTCCAGCTCCGCCTCAGGAGAGAAGACAGACTAAGACTTCATCATGAATAAACACTGACTGAGACTGAAGAGTCTGAGGATCACAGCGAGACTTTGTGAAGTCAGACAGAAAAGTCGACGTAGCACCACAGGAGAGAAGTTTGGTCTGTAAATAATCTGCATAAAAAACTGAACCCACAGAGACAATGAAGAATAAAAACAAAGAAAAGTTTAAAGATGTAAAGCTGGCCGTTCTGCAGGCGGCCGGTCTACAGGTGACCCCCTTCACCTTGTAGTCTTTGCAGATCTTGGTCTCCATGCTCAGGATGTTTCTGGTCTTCTGCAGCTCCTGGATGGTTTCAGCATGAGCAGCTCGCAGCTCGCGGACGCTGCTTGCTCCGTCCTCCACCTCCTTCAGGAACAGCAAGTCTCCATTCTTCTGGGACCTCCTTGTCTGCGGAGGAGAATGAGAGTGAGAAGAAGGAAGAGGAGAACAAGGAGAAGCATGAGGAGGAGGAGAATGAGGTTTACCATAAACATATGAACACAGACAGACAATAAAAGTCTTGTTGAGTCTGGATCAGTCTCAGGTGTGACAGTCTCACCTTAATGAGCAGCAGAGCTTCAGTGAGTTCAGCCACGTCGTACTCGTTCTCCTTTAAATAACAAACATCAGCTCATCACACTTCATTCGTACATTCATATATGTGTGTTAACAGTCAGGACTGGTCTTACAGTCTTAAAGACTCACCCGGCTGTAGAACTTCAGTCTGTCGTTGAGCTCGTCGAGCTGCTGTTTCTGCTCCAGAAACCGAATCTGAAGTTTTCTGTTTTCTTCTGTCAGTTTCTCACTTTGATCTGAAAAATAATAAAAATAAATAATTAACAGATTTAAATGATCAAGGATGATTCAGGAATCATCAGGATGAATTCAGGTATCATCGGGATGAATTCAGGAATCATCGGGATGAATTCAGGTATCATCGGGATAATTTCAGGAATCATCGGGATGAATTCAGGAATCATCAGAAATCATCAGGAATCATCAGGAATCATCGGGATGAATTCAGGAATCATCAGGAATCATCAGGAATCATCAGGATCCAGAGGTGAAGCAGTCTCTGACCTCTCTCAGCTTTGATCTTATCCAAGATTTCATTTTTGTCAACGAGGTCGGCCTTCAGCGCCGTCTCTAACTGGACAATCTGTAACTTCAGCTGCTGCTCCTGGATCTGCCATCTCTGCTGCAGAGACACATCCAAGGCGCTGAGACACAAAGACATGAGACTGTTAGAGACAGACGAGTCCACAGAGAGACAGACGAGTCCACGGAGAGACAGACGAGTCCGAGTCCCCAGAGAGACAGACGAGTCCGAGTCCACAGAGAGACAGACGAGTCAGAGTTCACAGAGAGACAGACGAGTCCACAGAGAGACAGACGAGTCAGAGTTCACAGAGAGACAGACGAGTCCACAGAGAAACAGACGAGTCAGAGTTCACAGAGAGACAGACGAGTCCACAGAGAGACAGACGAGTCAGAGTTCACAGAGAAACAGACGAGTCAGAGTTCACAGAGAGACAGACGAGTCCACAGAGAGACAGACGAGTCCGAGTCCCCAGAGAGACAGACGAGTCCGAGTCCACAGAGAGACAGACGAGTCAGAGTTCACAGAGAGACAGACGAGTCCACAGAGAGACAGACGAGTCAGAGTTCACAGAGAGACAGACGAGTCCACAGAGAGACAGACGAGTCAGAGTTCACAGAGAGACAGACGAGTCCACAGAGACAGATGAGTCAGAGTCCACAGAGAGACAGACGAGTCAGAGTTCACAGAGAGACAGACGAGTCCACAGAGAGACAGACGAGTCCGAGTCCACAGAGAGACAGACGAGTCAGAGTTCACAGAGAGACAGACGAGTCCACAGAGAGACAGACGAGTCAGAGTTCACAGAGAGACAGACGAGTCCACAGAGAGACAGACGAGTCAGAGTTCACAGAGAGACAGACGAGTCCACAGAGACAGATGAGTCCACAGAGACAGATGAGTCAGAGTCCACAGAGAGACAGACGAGTCAGAGTTCACAGAGAGACAGACGAGTCCACAGAGAGACAGACGAGTCCACAGAGACAGACGAGTCAGAGTCCACAGAGAGACAGACGAGTCCACAGAGACAGACGAGTCAGAGTCCACAGAGAGACAGACGAGTCAGAGTTCACAGAGAGACAGACGAGTCCACAGAGAGACAGACGAGTCCGAGTCCCCAGAGAGACAGACGAGTCCGAGTCCACAGAGAGACAGACGAGTCAGAGTTCACAGAGAGACAGACGAGTCCACAGAGACAGATGAGTCAGAGTCCACAGAGAGACAGACGAGTCAGAGTTCACAGAGAGACAGACGAGTCCACAGAGAGACAGACGAGTCAGAGTTCACAGAGAGACAGACGAGTCCACAGAGACAGACGAGTCAGAGTCCACAGAGAGACAGACGAGTCAGAGTTCACAGAGAGACAGACGAGTCCACAGAGAGACAGACGAGTCCGAGTCCCCAGAGAGACAGACGAGTCCGAGTCCACAGAGAGACAGACGAGTCAGAGTTCACAGAGAGACAGACGAGTCCACAGAGAGACAGACGAGTCAGAGTTCACAGAGAGACAGACGAGTCCACAGAGAGACAGACGAGTCAGAGTTCACAGAGAGACAGACGAGTCCACAGAGACAGATGAGTCAGAGTCCACAGAGAGACAGACGAGTCAGAGTTCACAGAGAGACAGACGAGTCCACAGAGAGACAGACGAGTTCACAGAGAGACAGACGAGTCAGAGTTCACAGAGAGACAGACGAGTCCACAGAGACAGATGAGTCAGAGTCCACAGAGAGACAGACGAGTCAGAGTTCACAGAGAGACAGATGAGTCAGAGTCCACAGAGAGACAGACGAGTCAGAGTTCACAGAGAGACAGACGAGTCCACAGAGAGACAGACGAGTCCACAGAAAGACAGACGAGTCCACAGAGAGACAGACGAGTCAGAGTTCACAGAGAGACAGATGAGTCCACAGAGAGACAGACGAGTCAGAGTTCCCAGAGACAGACGAGTCAGAGTCCACAGAGAGACAGACGAGTTCACAGAGAGACAGACGAGTCAGAGTCCACAGAGAGACAGACGAGTCCACAGAGAGACAGACGAGTCAGAGTTCACAGAGAGACATACGAGTTCACAGAGAGACAGACGAGTCAGCTTTCACAGAGAGACAGACGAGTCCACAGAGACAGACGAGTCAGAGTTCACAGAGAGACAGATGAGTCCACAGAGAGACAGACGAGTCAGAGTTCCCAGAGAGACAGATGAGTCCACAGAGAGACAGACGAGTCAGAGTTCACAGAGAGACAGATGAGTCCACAGAGAGACAGACGAGTCAGAGTTCACAGAGAGACAGACGAGTCCACAGAGACAGACGAGTCAGAGTTCACAGAGAGACAGATGAGTCCACAGAGAGACAGACGAGTCCACAGAGACAGATGAGTCAGAGTCCACAGAGAGACAGACGAGTTCACAGAGAGACAGACGAGTCAGAGTTCAGAGAGACAGACGAGTCCACAGAGAGACAGACGAGTCAGAGTTCACAGAGAGACAGACGAGTCCACAGAGACAGATGAGTCAGAGTCCACAGAGAGACAGACGAGTCAGAGTTCACAGAGAGACAGATGAGTCAGAGTCCACAGAGAGACAGACGAGTCAGAGTTCACAGAGAGACAGACGAGTCCACAGAGAGACAGACGAGTCCACAGAAAGACAGACGAGTCCACAGAGAGACAGACGAGTCAGAGTTCACAGAGAGACAGATGAGTCCACAGAGAGACAGATGAGTCCACAGAGAGACAGACGAGTCAGAGTTCCCAGAGACAGACGAGTCAGAGTCCACAGAGAGACAGACGAGTTCACAGAGAGACAGACGAGTCAGAGTCCACAGAGAGACAGACGAGTCAGAGTTCACAGAGAGACATACGAGTTCACAGAGAGACAGACGAGTCAGAGCTCACAGAGAGACAGACGAGTCCACAGAGACAGACGAGTCAGAGTTCACAGAGAGACAGATGAGTCCACAGAGAGACAGACGAGTCAGAGTTCCCAGAGAGACAGACGAGTCCACAGAGAGACAGACGAGTCAGAGTTCACAGAGAGACAGATGAGTCCACAGAGAGACAGACGAGTCAGAGTTCACAGAGAGACAGACGAGTCCACAGAGACAGACGAGTCAGAGTTCACAGAGAGACAGATGAGTCCACAGAGAGACAGACGAGTCAGAGTTCACAGAGAGACAGATGAGTCCACAGAGAGACAGATGAGTCCACAGAGAGACAGATGAGTCCACAGAGAGACAGACGAGTCAGAGTTCACAGAGAGACAGACGAGTCAGAGTCCACAGAGAGACATACGAGTCAGAGTTCACAGAGAGACAGACGAGTTCACAGAGAGACAGACGAGTCAGAGTTCACAGAGAGACAGACGAGTTCACAGAGAGACAGACGAGTCAGAGTTCACAGAGAGACAGACGAGTCCACAGAGACAGACGAGTCAGAGTTCACAGAGAGACAGACGAGTCAGAATTCACAGAGAGACAGACGAGTTCACAGAGAGACAGACGAGTCCACAGAGAGACAGACGAGCCCACAGAGAGTCAGACGAGTCAGAGTTCACAGAGAGACAGATGAGTCCACAGAGAGACAGACGAGTCAGAGTTCCCAGAGAGACAGACGAGTCAGAGTCCACAGAGAGACAGACGAGTCAGAGTTCACAGAGAGACATACGAGTCAGAATTCACAGAGAGACAGACGAGTTCACAGAGAGACAGACGAGTCCACAGAGAGACAGACGAGCCCACAGAGAGTCAGACGAGTCAGAGTTCACAGAGAGACAGATGAGTCCACAGAGAGACAGACGAGTCAGAGTTCCCAGAGAGACAGACGAGTCAGAGTTCACAGAGAGACAGACGAGTCCACAGAGACAGATGAGTCAGAGTCCACAGAGAGACAGACGAGTCAGAGTTCACAGAGAGACAGATGAGTCAGAGTCCACAGAGAGACAGACGAGTCAGAGTTCACAGAGAGACAGACGAGTCCACAGAAAGAGAGACGAGTCCACAGAGAGACAGACGAGTCAGAGTTCACAGAGAGAAAGATGAGTCCACAGAGAGACAGATGAGTCCACAGAGAGACAGACGAGTCAGAGTTCCCAGAGACAGACGAGTCAGAGTCCACAGAGAGACAGACGAGTTCACAGAGAGACAGACGAGTCAGAGTCCACAGAGAGACAGACGAGTCCACAGAGAGACAGACGAGTCAGAGTTCACAGAGAGACATACGAGTTCACAGAGAGACAGACGAGTCAGAGCTCACAGAGAGACAGACGAGTCCACAGAGACAGACGAGTCAGAGTTCACAGAGAGACAGATGAGTCCACAGAGAGACAGACGAGTCAGAGTTCACAGAGAGACAGACGAGTCCACAGAGAGACAGACGAGTCAGAGTTCACAGAGAGACAGAATTCACAGAGAACAGACGAGTCCACAGAGACAGACGAGTCAGAGTTCACAGAGAGACAGATGAGTCCACAGAGAGACAGACGAGTCAGAGTTCACAGAGAGACAGATGAGTCCACAGAGAGACAGATGAGTCCACAGAGAGACAGATGAGTCCACAGAGAGACAGACGAGTCAGAGTTCACAGAGAGACAGACGAGTCAGAGTCCACAGAGGGACATACGAGTCAGAGTTCACAGAGAGAGAGACGAGTTCACAGAGAGACAGACGAGTCAGAGTTCACAGAGAGACAGACGAGTTCACAGAGAGACAGACGAGTCAGAGTTCACAGAGAGACAGACGAGTCCACAGAGACAGACGAGTCAGAGTTCACAGAGAGACAGACGAGTCAGAATTCACAGAGAGACAGACGAGTTCACAGAGAGACAGACGAGTCCACAGAGAGACAGACGAGCCCACAGAGAGTCAGACGAGTCAGAGTTCACAGAGAGACAGATGAGTCCACAGAGAGACAGACGAGTCAGAGTTCCCAGAGAGACAGACGAGTCAGAGTCCACAGAGAGACAGACGAGTCAGAGTTCACAGAGAGACATACGAGTTCACAGAGAGACAGACGAGTCAGAGTTCACAGAGAGACAGACGAGTCCACAGAGACAGACGAGTCAGAGTTCACAGAGAGACAGATGAGTCAGAATTCAAAGAGAGACAGACGAGTTCACAGAGAGACAGACGAGTCCACAGAGAGACAGACGAGTCAGAGTTCACAGAGAGACAGATGAGTCCACAGAGAGACAGACGAGTCAGAGTTCACAGAGAGACAGATGAGTCCACAGAGAGACAGACGAGTCAGAGTTCCCAGAGAGACAGACGAGTCAGAGTCCACAGAGAGACAGACGAGTCAGAGTTCACAGAGAGACAGACGAGTCAGAGTTCACAGAGAGACAGACGAGTCCACAGAGACAGACGAGTCCACGGAGAGACAGACGAGTCAGAGTCCACAGAGAGACAGACGAGTCCACAGAGACAGATGAGTCAGAGTCCACAGAGACAGACGAGTCCACGGAGAGACAGACGAGTCAGAATTCACAGAGAGACAGACGAGTCAGAGTCCACAGAAAGACAGACCAGTCCACAGAGAGACAGACGAGTCAGAATTCACAGAGACGAGTCAGAGTCCACAGAAAGACAGACCAGTCCACAGAGAGACAAACGAGTCAGAGTCCACAGATAGACAGACGAGTCCACAGAGAGACAGACGAGTCAGAGTTCACAGAGAGACAGACGAGTCCACGGAGAGACAGACGAGTCAGAGTTCACGGAGAGACAGACGAGTCAGAGTCCACGGAGAGACAGACGAGTCAGAGTCCACGGAGAGACAGACGAGTCAGAGTCCACGGAGAGACAGACGAGTCAGAGTTCACGGAGAGACAGACGAGTCAGAGTCCACGGAGAGACAGACGAGTCAGAGTTCACGGAGAGACAGACGAGTCGGAGTTCACAGAGAGACAGACGAGTCAGAATTCACAGAGAGACAGACGAGTCAGAGTCCACGGAGAGACAGACGAGTCAGAGTCCACGGAGAGACAGACGAGTCAGAGTCCACGGAGAGACAGACGAGTCAGAGTTCACAGAGAGACAGACGAGTCAGAGTCCACAGAGAGACAGACGAGTCAGAGTTCACAGAGAGACAGACGAGTCCACAGAGAGACAGACGAGTCCACAGAGAGACAGACGAGTCAGAGTTCACAGAGAGACAGACGAGTCCGAGTCCACAGAGAGACAGACGAGTCCGAGTTCACAGAGAGATAGATGAGTCCACAGAGAGACAGACGAGTCAGAGTTCACAGAGAGACATACGAGTTCACAGAGAGACAGACGAGTCAGAGTCCACAGAGAGACAGATAAGTCACAGTGTCCACGTCCAGATGCAGTTTGCTGATTGAGGCCCCCTCACCTCACCCTAACCTAACGTCTCCTCTAGAAACACGGAGGTTCAACATGCAGACTCCTCATTGTGAGGTCACAGAGACTCATTAATTATTCACCTGACACTCATGCATGTTAATGAAGTCTCACCTGTTGACCAGCTTCTCATTGGTCTCCTTCAGCAGATCTCTCTCCTGTTCCAGCTCACTGATTCGCTCCTGAAGCTGCAGAGATAACATGATGTCATCACACACTTTATTACATTATATGGAGGAGGAGGAGGAAGAGGAGGAGGAGCAGGAGGTGGAGGAGGAAGAGGAAGAGGAAAAGGAAGAGGAAAAGGAGCAGGAGGTGGAGAAGGAAGAGGAAGAAGAGCAGGAGGAGGAGGAGCAGGAGGTGGAGGAGGAGGAGGAAGAGGAAGAGGAGGAGGAGCAGGAGGAGGAGGAGGAAGAGGAAGACATGGATTAAAGCAAAAAAAAATCTTTTGACTGATTTTTTTTTTCGAGCTGCAGCAAAGTCATATTCCCCATTTGCAATTTGTTAAAGATGTTACAGGTACCGTTACTTGACACGTGCTAAAAAAAATAAGATAAGATTTACAGCCCCACTGCACTCACAACCATGTTCGCACTTTTCTTTATTGTCTTTTCAATGGAATTTTTAATCTATGAAATCAAACTGATACTCTTTTTTTTTTTGCCAAGTTTGTCTCAAGTTTTACTCTTTGAAATAATCAACCATCTACAGAACTTCAGTAAGTTATTTTTCTACTTCTTTTTCTCATTATTATCATTATTTATTATTATAATTATTAATATTGTTTCCAGTGAGCCTCTTATTATTTAACAGAAAAATACATCAAACAAACAGCACCAGGATTAAACAACAATCAGAGCAACTTCTGCAGCCTTGTGACAGTTTCAGTGTGATGGTGAGCTCTCAGCTTTCTGCATCACTACATACTGTTAATAATCAAAGAAGCTCTGAGGCTTTACATCTGTTATATATGTTAGAATACAAGATTTCAGCAGAGGTACAGTCAGGCTACATTCATGATTTATACAGTCAGACTAACCAAAAAACTTCTTATTGATTATCGTTATAAAGTTTCAGGGCGTTCCCGTAACCATGGTAACTCACGGTGCCAGAGGGGAGGGAGAGCCGCTGAATGAAGCCGTTTACACAGATACACTGCAGACAAAGTCCAGACTACAGTTGTTATTTCAAATCAAATCAAGTCAAATCAAATCAAATTTTATTTGTATAGCCCAAAGTCGCAAAATACATTTTGCCTCTGAGGGCTTCACAATCTGTACAGGGAGTGACACCCTCTGTCCTTACACCCTCTGTTCTTAGACCCTCTGTCCTTACACCCTCTGTCCTTACACCCTCTGTCCTTACACCCTCTGTTCTTAGACCCTCTGTCCTTACACCCTCTGTCCTTACACCCTCTGTCCTTAGACCCTCGGTTCGAGTGAGGAAAAACTTGCCCACAAAAAACCCTTTTAACAGGGAAAAAAGTGGAAGAAACCTCAGGAAGAGCCACAGAGGAGGGATCCCTCTCCCAGGACGGACAGACGTGCAATAGATGTCACGTGTACAGTCAACAAGTCAACAGAAACATTTTGTATAATTACAATGAAAAATGACCCTCACACATGTAGCACACAACAGGAGACTCTCTGTGTCAGACGAGTTCTCACGTGTTGACTAAACTTTACAAACCGAGTCTCAAAATGACGTCACAGCTCTGTGACGCAGTCAAAAACTGATTGTTACGTTGCAGTGCGACGAGTCCATGCTAGCTAAGCAGCTAAACTTTAGCGCCGATGCTCCGTGTTTAGATCCCGCCCTGTGTGGGTCACTACACTGTCATTGGTCAGGCGCGCACACGCTGTAAACGATACCATTGGCTGCAGAGTGTGACAATCTGCCAATAGAAATCAGCCAACAGCCAACACTTTTTTGTTCTCCTCCGATCTACACTGATCTCATAAGTCGCCTCTGCGAAGTCTGAATGACGGAAATCCGTCGTAGCGACGGAGAACTTTAATCCATGGGAAGAGGAGGAGGAGCAGGAGGTGGAGGAGGAAGAGTCTGTCTGTGGTCAGTGAGGTGTCTGTAGTCTGTCTGTAGTCTGTCTGTCTGTGGTCTGTCTGTGGTCTGTCTGTCTGTAGTCTGTCTGTAGTCTGTCTGTAGTCTGTCTGTCTGTAGTCTGTCTGTGGTCTGTCTGTAGTCTGTCTGTCTGTAGTCTGTCTGTAGTCTGTCTGTGGTCTGTCTGTGGTCTGTCTGTAGTCTGTCTGTAGTCTGTCTGTCTGTAGTCTGTCTGTAGTCTGTCTGAAGTCTGTCTGTGGTCGGTCTGTAGTCTGTCTGTAGTCTGTCTGTCTGTAGTCTGTCTGTAGTCTGTCTGTAGTCTGTCTGTGGTCGGTCTGTCTGTCTGTAGTCTGTCTGTGGTCTGTGGTCTGTCTGTAGTCTGTCTGTAGTCTGTCTGTAGTCTGTCTGTGGTCTGTCTGTGGTCGGTCTGTCTGTCTGTAGTCTGTCTGTAGTCTGGGTCTGTCTGTACTCTGTCTGTAGTCTGTGGTCTGTGTAGTCTGTCTGTGGTCTGTCTGTGGTCGGTCTGTCTGTCTGTGGTCTGTCTGTAGTCTGTGGTCTGTCTGTAGTCTCTTTGTGGTCGGTCTGTCTGTCTGTAGTCTGTTTGTGGTCGGTCTGTCTGTCTGTAGTCTGTCTGTAGTCTGTCTGTAGTCTGTCTGTAGTCTGTCTGTGGTCGGTCTGTCTGTCTGTAGTCTGTCTGTCTGTCTGTCTGTGGTCTGTCTGTCTGTAGTCTGTCTGTGGTCTGTGGTCTGTCTGTAGTCTGTCTGTAGTCTGTCTGTGGTTTGTCTGTGGTCGGTCTGTCTGTCTGTAGTCTGTCTATAGTCTGTGGTCTGTCTGTAGTCTGTCTGTAGTCTGTGGTCTGTGTAGTCTGTCTGTGGTCTGTCTGTGGTCGGTCTGTCTGTCTGTGGTCTGTCTGTAGTCTGTGGTCTGTCTGTAGTCTCTTTGTGGTCGGTCTGTCTGTCTGTAGTCTGTCTGTAGTCTGTTTGTGGTCTGTCTGTAGTCTGTCTGTGGTCTGTCTGTGGTCTGTCTGTGGTCGGTCTGTCTGTCTGTGGTCTGTCTGTAGTCTCTTTGTGGTCGGTCTGTCTGTCTGTAGTCTGTCTGTAGTCTGTAGTCTGTCTGTAGTCTGTCTGTGGTCGGTCTGTCTGTCTGTAGTCTGTCTGTCTGTAGTCTGTCTGTGGTCGGTCTGTCTGTCTGTAGTCTGTCTGTCTGTCTGTCTGTGGTCTGTCTGTCTGTAGTCTGTCTGTAGCCTGTCTGTAGGTCACCTGCTCCATCTTCATGCTGGTGATGGTGGAGCTCTGCAGACGTCTCTCGAGGTCCAAACTTTTCATCCTCTCGTCTTTGAGCTGAGCCGACAGCTCGTCCACCTTCATCATGGCAGCGTCATGGCTGACCTTCAGCGTGCTCTGACTCTGGAACACACACACACACACACACACACACACACACACTCATGATGAGCAGAGCAGAGAGGACCACAGAGGTTCAGGTGGACTTTGTACAGGTAAGGTGTCTCACCTCCTGCAGCTGGAGGAATCTCCCCTCCAGCTCAGTCACAGCGTTCGAGCGGTCGGCCAGCTGCTTCTGAAGTTTGATCATCGTCACGTTACCACTGACGTGTGACCTGACAGCAAACACGCGTGTTACAGAGCGTTATGTGTTTACATTACATGTACATACAGACTGTATGTGAACAAACATGTTCAATAGTTCTGCTGTAGACACCACAGAGAAGAAGTGTGTGTGTTTCTATGGAGATACTCTAGAACACACACAGTTCTGACCTGGGTTTGTGGGTTCTGACCTGGGTTTGTGGGTTCTGACCTGGGTTTGTGGGTTCTGACCTCAGTTTGTGGGT
Source organism: Argyrosomus regius (assembly GCA_946959425.1). Taxonomy (NCBI): domain Eukaryota; kingdom Metazoa; phylum Chordata; class Actinopteri; family Sciaenidae; genus Argyrosomus; species Argyrosomus regius. The sequence continues at coordinate 485,588 of OX336886.1, read as the reverse complement.
TCTGACCTGGGTTTGTGGGTTCTGACCTGGGTTTGTGGGTTCTGACCTGGGTTTGTGGGTTCTGACCTCAGTTTGTGGGTTCTGACCTGGGTTTTTTGGTTCTGACCTCAGTTTGTGGGTTCTGACCTGGGTTTGTTGGTTCTGACCTCAGTTTGTGGGTTCTGACCTCAGTTTGTTGGTTCTGACCTCAGTTTGTTGGTTCTGACCTCAGTTTGTTGGTCTGCTGCTGTCGGACCTGCAGCAGTCTCTCCTCGTAGTCGGCCTCCTTCTTTCTCAGCTCGTCTCTCAGCAGCTCGTTGGCTCCGTCCATCTCCTCCATGTGGCTCCGCTGGAGCTCAATCACATTCTCTCTGCAAACAATAGAAAAAAATTAAAAATTGTAAAATAGAACTACAAATATGACAGCTTTGACTACAAAAAGCCTCTGTGACTGGAGGGTCTGGGTCAGAAGGTCTCTGTTGGTGTAAGTTGGTGTCAGTTGGTCTCTGAAGGTCTCTGTTTGTCTCTGAAGGTCTCTGTTGGTGTCAGTTGGTCTCTGATGGTTTCTGTTTGTCTCTGAAGGTCTCTGTTGGTGTCAGTTGGTCTCTGAATATCTCTGAAGGTCTCTGTTGGTCTCTGAAGGTCTCAGTTGGTGTCAGTTGGTCTCTGATGGTATCTGTTGGTCTCTGAAGGTCTCTGTTGGTGTCAGTTGGTCTCTGATGGTTTCTGTTGGTCTCTGAAGGTCTCTGTTTGTCTCCGAAGGTATCTGTTTGTGTCAGTTGGTCTCTGATGGTTTCTGTTGGTCTCTGATGGTCTCTGAAGGTCTCTGTTTGTCTCTGAAGGTCTCAGTTGGTCTCTGATGGTTTCTGTTGGTCTCTGAAGGTCTCTGTTGGTGTCAGTTGGTCTCTGATGGTCTCTGAAGGTCTCTGTTGGTCTCTGTTGGTCTCTGCAGGTCTCTGAAGGTCTCTGTAGGTCTCTGAAGATCTCTGAAGGTCTCTGAAGATCTTTGAAGATCTCTGAAGGTCTCTGTTGGTATCTGATGGTCTCTGTTGGTCTCTGAAGGTCTCTGAAGGTCTCTGTTGGTCTCTGAAAGTCTCTGAAGGTCTCTGTTGGTCTCTGTTGGTGCAGCTTTGACTACAAAAAGCCTCTGTGACTGGAGGGTCTGGGTCAGAAGGTCTCTGTTGGTGTCAGTTGGTCTCTGATTTGTCTCTGAAGGTCTCTGTTGGTCTCTGAAGGTCTCTGTTTGTCTCTGAGGGTCTGACGGTGAGAAGGTGCAGCACTCACAGGTTGCGGATCTCGGTCCTGGCCTCCTCCAGCAAGTTGTGTCCAAATCGAGGTAAGAGGCCGGTTGGAGGTCTCCCTCCTCCCTCCAGACTCCTTGTACCTGACGGAGATGTTTGAAGAGTTTCAGTCTATTAGTCTGAGACCTGTGACGTATGACCGGTGACGTATGATGTGTGACCTGTGATGTATGACCGGTGACGTATGACCTGTGACATGTGACGTACTCTTTGGTCGGCCCGGTGACGGGGACGAGGCGTCGTCTCGCAGCTTCTTTAACCCTGAGTTGACTCGTGATTGGACGTGGCCGTACGGCATGGGCCTTCTGCTCTGTGAGTTGATGAGCTGCTGTTTGGCCACGAGGAGGCGCTGTTTCAGCCCCTCGTTCTCTGACTGCAGCGCCCGAACTTTCTCCTGCAGCTCCTCCATCACCTCCTCCATCTCCACATCACGAACACGGGACACCGGCTGACCTCCACCCGCCGCCAGCTGCTCCATACGACGACGGTCCTTCACCAACCTCATCAGCTTAGTGCCCAGCCTGAGGAGGAGGAGAAGGAGTGAGGAGGAGGAGTGAGGAGGAGTGCGGAGGAGAAGGAGTGAGGAGGAGGAAGAGGAGGTAATATCTTACAGTGATGATATTTTTCCATGTCAGATCATAATAATGGTGTTTTTCTGTGTTGTATTAGTTTAGATCATAATAATAATTGTATCTGTGTGTTTCATATGTCAGGATGATAACTTTGTGTTGTTGGTCTCACTTCTTGATCTTGTCGTCCTGTTGATGGATCGTCTGTTTGAGGAGCAGAGTCTCCTCGTGGAGGCGCAGGAAGCGGTCCTCCAGCTCCTCCCTGGACACCCGTGAGATGTCCTGCCTCGCCCGAGCATTCTGATACACAGACGACTCTACGACCAGAAAACACAAAAAACTGTTTAAATGATAAACTATTATTGTCTGTAGGTTGTCTGTGTGTTGTCTGTATGTTGTCTGTAGGTTGTCTGTACCTGGTCTGGACATGTTGTCTGTAGGTTGTCTGTAGGTTGTCTGTGTGTTGTCTGTATGTTGTCTGTAGGTTGTCTGTACCTGGTCTGGACATGTTGTCTGTAGGTTGTCTGTAGGTTGTCTGTGTGTTGTCTGTATGTTGTCTGTATGTTGTCTGTACCTGGTCTGGACATGTTGTCTGTAGGTTGTCTGTATGTTGTCTGTGTGTTGTCTGTATGTTGTCTGTGTGTTGTCTGTAGGTTGTCTGTATGTTGTCTGTAGGTTGTCTGTATGTTGTCTGTATGTTGTCTGTAGGTTGTCTGTGTGTTGTCTGTGTGTTGTCTGTAGGTTGTCTGTACCTGGTCTGGACAGGTTGTCTGTAGGTTGTCTGTGTGTTGTCTGTGTGTTGTCTGTGTGTTGTCTGTATGTTGTCTGTAGGTTGTCTGTACCTGGTCTGGACAGGTTGTCTGTGTGTTGTCTGTAGGTTGTCTGTATGTTGTCTGTAGGTTGTCTGTATGTTGTCTATAGGTTGTCTGTATCTGTAGGTTGTCTATAGAGTGTCTGTATGTTGTCTGTAGGTTGTCTGTATGTTGTCTATAGGTTGTCTGTAGGTTGTCTGTAGGTTGTCTGTGTGTTGTCTGTAGGTTGTCTGTGGGTTGTCTGTATGTTGTCTGTAGGTTGTCTGTGGGTTGTCTGTATGTTGTCTGTAGGTTGTCTGTGTGTTGTCTGTATGTTGTCTGTAGGTTGTCTGTAGGTTGTCTGTACCTGGTCTGGACAGGTTGTCTGTGTGTTGTCTGTAGGTTGTCTGTAGGTTGTCTGTATGTTGTCTGTAGGTTGTCTGTGTGTTGTCTGTGTGTTGTCTGTAGGTTGTCTGTACCTGGTCTGGACAGGTTGTCTGTAGGTTGTCTGTATGTTGTCTGTATGTTGTCTGTGTGTTGTCTGTGTGTTGTCTGTATGTTGTCTGTAAGTTATCTGTAGGTTGTCTGTATGTTGTCTGTATGTTGTCTGTAAGTTGTCTGTAGGTTGTCTGTATGTTGTCTGTAGGTTGTCTGTGTGTTGTCTGTAGGTTGTCTGTAGGTTGTCTGTAGGTTGTCTGTGTGTTGTCTGTAGGTTGTCTGTAGGTTGTCTGTATGTTGTCTGTGTGTTGTCTATGTGTTGTCTGTAGGTTGTCTGTAGGTTGTCTGTATGTTGTCTGTAGGTTGTCTGTAGGTTGTCTGTGTGTTGTCTGTATGTTGTCTGTGTGTTGTCTGTATGTTGTCTGTAGGTTGTCTGTACCTGGTCTGGACATGTTGTCTGTAGGTTGTCTGTAGGTTGTCTGTAGGTTGTCTGTGTGTTGTCTGTATGTTGTCTGTGTGTTGTCTGTAGATTGTCTGTAGGTTGTCTGTAGGTTGTCTGTATGTTGTCTGTATGTTGTCTGTAGGTTGTCTGTGTGTTGTCTGTGTGTTGTCTGTGTGTTGTCCGTAGGTTGTCTGTAGATTGTCTGTGTGTTGTCTGTAGGTTGTCTGTAGGTTGTCTGTGTGTTGTCTGTAGGTTGTCTGTGTGTTGTCTGTAGGTTGTCTGTAGGTTGTCTGTAGGTTGTCTGTGTGTTGTCTGTGTGTTGTCTGTAGGTTGTCTGTAGGTTGTCTGTATGTTGTCTGTAGGTTGTCTGTGTGTTGTCTGTGTGTTGTCTGTATGTTGTCTGTAGGTTGTCTGTAGGTTGTCTGTATGTTGTCTGTATGTTGTCTGTAGGTTGTCTGTACCTGGTCTGGACATGTTGTCTGTAGGTTGTCTGTAGGTTGTCTGTAGGTTGTCTGTGTGTTGTCTGTGTGTTGTCTGTGTGTTGTCTGTAGGTTGTCTGTGTGTTGTCTGTAGGTTGTCTGTAGGTTGTCTGTGTGTTGTCTGTGTGTTGTCTGTATGTTGTCTGTAGGTTGTCTGTGTGTTGTCTGTGTGTTGTCTGTGTGTTCTGTGTGTTGTCTGTAGGTTGTCTGTAGGTTGTCTGTGTGTTGTCTGTAGGTTGTCTGTAGGTTGTCTGTGTGTTGTCTGTGTGTTGTCTGTAGGTTGTCTGTGTGTTGTCTGTAGGTTGTCTGTGTGTTGTCTGTATGTTGTCTGTATGTTGTCTGTGTGTTGTCTGTGTGTTGTCTGTAGGTTGTCTGTAGGTTGTCTGTGTGTTGTCTGTGTGTTGTCTGTAGGTTGTCTGTAGGTTGTCTGTGTGTTGTCTGTAGGTTGTCTGTAGGTTGTCTGTGTGTTGTCTGTGTGTTGTCTGTGTGTTGTCTGTAGGTTTTCTGTAGGTTGTCTGTAGGTTGTCTGTACCTGGTCTGGACAGGTTGTCTGTGTGTTGTCTGTGTGTTGTCTGTAGGTTTTCTGTAGGTTGTCTGTGTGTTGTCTGTGTGTTGTCTGTGTGTTGTCTGTAGGTTGTCTGTAGGTTGTCTGTAGGTTGTCTGTGTGTTGTCTGTAGGTTGTCTGTACCTGGTCTGGACAGGTTGTCTGTGAAGTCTCTGACAGGAACATCAGCAGCGGTGTCGTCCAGCAGAGTGGACATGTTTCAATCTGAGAATAGATAAACAGTTCATAGTCACATTAATATAACTTAATATTACAGTAAACACGTGAACATGTATGAGCTGCTGTGTGTGCTTCACATGAGGCGAACATACATGAAACGTGTCTGCGTGAACAAGTAGCGGACAGTTTAAACGAGTCTGACGTCACTTCCTGTGCACGGATTTAAACTAAACATGAGATAAATGAAATAATTCAGACCCGTGGGCAGGAAAATGTACGTCACAACATGATGTGTGACGTAGAATAAGAGAGGTTTTTCTGTTTGTTGTTGTCAGAGCGTTAGCTCCGTTAGCTCCGTTAGCTCCGTTAGCCTGCTAACCTCCGCAGCTAAATACTTATCTTAGCTAACGCAGCTAATTATGTTAATGAAGTAGTGACGTATGTGTGTTGATACCTGACATAAACACGTCTTCAAACACACTTTTAAACGTTTCTTACCTTTAAATCACTTTATTAGCTCCGGACTGACGGTTGCTACTGAAAACATAACATGTCGCTATGCTGAAAACACGCATGCGCCGAGTGAGGAGACCTGTGGGAAATGTAGTTTTAGAAGCTTTTATGTTTTATTTACACAAAGAAAACATGTTTTTATTCTCACTCCACAGATAAAAGATTTTTTATTATATATATATTATTATATATTTCTAGTTAAATCAAAATGTATTTAACTAGAAATATAAAGAAACATAAATATAACTTACAGAAACATAAATATAACATAGAAACATAAATATAACATATAGAAACATAAATATAACATAAAGAAACATAATATAACATATATAAACATAACATAACATAAAGAAACATAAATATAACATACAGAAACATAAATATAACATATAGAAACATAAATATAACAAATAGAAACATAATATAACATAAAGAAACATAATATAACATATAGAAACATAAATATAACATAAAGAAACATAATATAACATATAGAAACATAAATATAACATAAAGAAACATAAATATAACATATAGAAACATAAATATAACATATAGAAACATAAATATAACATATAGAAACATAATATAACATATAGAAACATAACATAAAGAAACATAATATAACATATAGAAACATAAATATAACATAAAGAAACATAAACATAACATAAAGAAACATAAATATAACATATAGAAACATAAATATAACATAAAGAAACATAAATATAACATAAAGAAACATAAATATAACATATAGAAACATAAATATAACATAAAGAAACATAAATATAACATATAGAAACATAAAATAACATAAAGAAACATAAATATAACATATAGAAACATAAATATAACATATAGAAACATAACATAACATAAAGAAACATAAATATAACATAAAGAAACATAAATATAACATATAGAAACATAAAAATAACATAAAGAAACATAA